>JBAIZL010000001.1:113042849-113085349 GCA_036971475.1 Prosapia bicincta | reverse complement strand
ACAACTTTTTGATCATAGTCTGATTTCGGCGGCCATGTTGCCCTCATCAGTATTAAAGTACACTGTTCCAAATTACACTACAATAAAAAAGTTAAGATGTTTTCTTATTACCTTGGTTGTTTGCTTGCTGAGTAATCATCTAAATTTGGACTGCAATCTATCCGACGAAAACAAGCGTAGGCTATGTTTTTGTTTGTCTACAAATGTTTTTGGATCTTGTCCAAGAGTTATTCATGTAAGACTACTTCCTGCCCAGCTTTACTTTTAAATAGTTTGCAGTACTTAACCATTTTTAAAGAGAGAAAATATAGAAAAGAAGGTTTTTGATCACTTGAGAATCATTATTTTATAAACTAGATTTTGTAGTTTCATATATATATATATATATATATATATATATATATATATATAAGAATCACAGGTAGCATGCTGAGCTGAGTATAACAAATCCTATTATACGAAATTAATTATACACTTTGTTTGATTTAAAATTTTTACTCCAAAAATTAAACAAATTCTATTGCAAATTAAACAAATATTTCTAAAATAAATAAATTCAATATGTGTTTCTAATTAAATTATAAAAAATTACTTTGTAAGATTTTTAAAAATAATTAAACACAGAAATATTAATTCAGAATATCGATAAAACCAACAGTTAACCGAATTATCTACAAAGACACTATAGGAAGCAATCTGTTACAGGTTTTTAAATAGGGGTTTGAGGTGTACCTTGTTACAACTATTTTTATATTCATTTTTATTTCGGATTATTTAGTGCTAGGAAAGACTTCGATCTTAAAGGAATACGAATTGCTTATAGTAGACGAAAAAATCTAACATTTTGGCACTTATGGACAGGGATTTTGTCTTGACATTAAAACTACGTCAAAACTATTCATTTTACAACGGTAAATATTAAAAGAGTTCACTCAAAATCTCACTTGTTTATTAACACATAGAGACTAATTTTGACGACGGTGTCGACTGGCTTCTGCAAATTCATAGTAGCAGCCAATCACTGATGAAGGCGACATCGTCGTCGAATCTAGTCTGTATGTATTACTAAACTATTGTGTAGTGAAATTTTAAGTGGGTTTTTTTAATATTTACCGTTTCGAATGGTTCTCACTAGCTAAACTTATATTCATTTTACTTTATTTAAATTATCTGTGCATAGCCTATAATTTTAATAAGTTATAAAAAAGACAAGCTTACATATCATAATGCGCGTTGTAGGCCTAATTATACAAACATTTTTGACTGACAGATAGGACCCGATGACTAATTGGGAATCACTTGATGACTCCACCAACTGATGCAATAAAAAATGACTTTTTTTGTTTAGTTTACTTATTAAATACTGCAACTGTATCTCATTAAGATCTAATGACAACATCTTGAAAACAACTGAGGTTTACAAGTAATAAGTTGCACAGAATTCAGTGCGTATTTTCCTCAACTTGTGGTGTTTTTATAGACGGCGTTTCAGCCATCCTCAGAGGCGAAGAGTTTTTTGCCTCCTCATCGAACTTATTAACTCTTGGATTTGTGATGCAACACTACCGTTTTGTGAAACGAGGAAGTTGACAGGTGTTAAGGACGATACCACAGGCTCCTAAAAGTGTCCTTATGGATGTAAATTCCTCACTACCGTGTATAGGTAGGGGAAATTTAGGCAACAATATGATGACGGATTACTTCTTTCTTCTTCTACTGGGAGAAGCAACAGCTTCCGTCCTTTGTCTACTGGCAGTGGACAAAGGCTCAAGTGATCAGGTTCGAATTCCTGAGTAGAAGGTATCTCCTTGTTTCAAACTGGAGGGATTTTCCTTCTGAACTTTACTTGCAAAACGTAATTGTACATTTTTTACTATACCCACTGTTATTGTACATTTTTTTAGTTAGATTGCATCAGACAACTATCATCCACATAGGTGCTGTAAATGTTTTCCACGTCGCAGTAGCTGTGGATTCATACACTTACTCCTATGCCACTACCCTCGGGGCGATGATAGTTTATATCTACGAAAAGTCATTTAAGCCTACCCATATTTTTCTCAAATATAAAATAATTTAAAAATAGTACTAATAACCCGCTTGAATGTAATGAACAATTATTTTAATAATTCATAAATTTAATTTAATTTAATTAATTTTAAATTAATTTCAATAATTTTTTTAACGCTGTGTGCTTTTATCCTTAATAAGGCGTTTTAAAAAAAGGAAATTTCTATTATATCTTATTATTCCGGTCATAACACAAAATAAACTAAAACAAATAACCAAAACAAATACGTATAAAAAATACGTTTTATAAAGCATAAAATGACGCAAGTACTGTTCAAGAACAAACCCACTGTTCAAGTATGCCTTGGAAAAAACTATATTACAACAATGTCGGTGTAAATGTCTTACATCATGACCTTGAAGATCCAATGATAAACTTAATACCATTTTGTAATTCAGTTTAAATTTATATTTACAGATAGACTGAAATAATGTGTGCTTCAGTTGCTTGAAACTGCGGGTATTCTCTGCAAGAATAACATTAGGGCCCTTATGTCACCCACGTAAGTGATGACACTAGTTTAAAGTGGCATTGAATGTTTATTGTAAACAGTTGTTAACGGTTGCCAAATGTCGCGTCATTTACCTCGAGTTTGAGGTTACTGAAGACGAAATTCCGGCTAATACTGATGACGTCACAACAGCAATATAATTTAAACTTGTGAATAATGTAAACCCATTCAAAATAAAAAATATTAAAATAATAATTTTGTTAAATGTTCGCGGTTTTTAAAACAAAAGACTGCTTCAGTGTGACATGCGTGTTGAGCACTAAATTTAAAAGTTTATTTTATAACAAAGAAAAATATTCCTTAAAATGGAAATCCCTGAAAATTACTACTTTGATTCATTTGCTGGTTTTGCTTTTAAAATGTATTTTTTTAAATTCCCTTTATTAGTTCACACTCTATGTATGTATCATGTTCAAATTTTCATTCGTTAATAAAAAAACATTTTATTCATCTACTCAAGTTCAAATATACATTTTTAAACTTGTAGCGGCTGACAATTGATGTTAATAGAGTTTTTTCAATTATTAATTTATTAATTAAATTTAATTTATTTATTTTAGTTTGACTTAAATTAAGTGATAACATATGATTTCATAAAACAGCTAATATTATGTTATAGGTTAGCTACGTTAAAATAGCTGTTGTAATGCATAGGTTATGTTACTTTATTTATATTAATTGTAATTATTTAATTAAAAAGTAACTAAAATTTTTCTTTGTTGACCTAAGTAGGAATTTACTTTAAATATTTTTTGGTTTATATTACTTGTTATTGAGAGTTTTTATGTGAAATGTCTGCGTTTAGAATCCCAAATTAATTTTCATACTAGTTTCAGTATCCCTGAATAAGTAATTATGCTAGACGATTGCTTCATGTTAGCTCCAGTCAAATGTCTATTGCACGGAAAATGGAAATGAGTTTTTGTAAATGTATGACGCTTTGAGAGCTCCTAGGGTAAGCTGAGAATCGGGCAAGTTTGAACTGCTTGAGGCTCAGAACTACAACCTCTATATTTTTAGTTAATATACTAATTATAATAAACTTCCCAAAGTATTGGCCGCTGCGTCCGCGAGTTGTTAATAACTCGATTTACTTGAAGTTAGCAAAGAAGCACAATGATAACTGCAAACACAAAACATATGACTCATGCAATAATACTCTCATGAACTGAAGAGCCCTCGTACCACAACCGAATCTATTATTACACGCTACTCGAGATAACCAATCGATAGGCTTTAATACTTTTTCCAAACCTAAAATTAAATATGACTTTACAGGGTATTATAGATATGTTAAGAACTACGAGTGAATTAATGTTCGTATGAATCGTTTCGTAAATTCTTTGCAGGAATTAATTTTTTTTAACAGTTTATGATACAAATGGTTTAAAATTTCATATAACAATGTTCAAATATTACATGCGCTGCCTCTTTGATAACGTCCTAAATTATATGGTGTAGTAAATGATATGACTATTGAGTATGATACTATTACTGCAGGAAATAATTACTGCTCATTTTCATTTAATGATGAAGTTAGCACATTTTTGTTAACTAAATAAATAAAACCCACTTACCACAATACAAAAATCTTTATTTTACTACAATTACTTTATGTACATTTCGATTACATGGTGATTATCTTCAGAAGTACTAGATTCCTGAAAAATAGTAATTGTAGTAAAATAAAGATTTTTGTATTGTGGTAAGGGGGTTTTATTTATTTAGTTAAAAAATTAGTCCACAGGGCTCAACCAATTTTGAGTTAGCACATGTATTATAACAGCACATGTAAAGAAGTACGTGTATTATAACCAGGTAGCCTATTTCTTTTAAAGTGAAATATTCATAGACAAATACTAATTTTGTAATTAGTGTTCTTCAGATACTTTGAGGATTAATAACAGGCCTGCCAGAACTTTCATAGATACAGATGTTTCTATGCTGTTTGGCAAAAGCATTACCAGGTTCCATTTGAATGCTTGCTGAAATAGTAGGCTACTACAGTACATTAGACCTATTTGTTTGAATATTTAACTTGAACTACACGAAGTTCAAGTTGTAACATTTAGGCTTATATACGTTAACGTGCAGTGTGTATTTTTACACAACACATGCTAGAATCTGCCTTTAGAAGCACTTACATGAAGACGGCCATTTCGGAAGATGACGTAATATCAACTCATACGAGTTAAGGTCGATTTGATAACGGGGCACATCTCCCTCATTTAATCATAATCAGTACTTGCTATAGCAAGTGTTTACATATTGATATGTACTAAAGTCTATAAGTAATCTTGGTAAAAATAATCATGATTTTAGATCGCCTTTTTTCAGTAAACAGGGCCTCTGTTTTAAACATTTGAGAATGAGGAAGCTATGAGATTCTTTGATTTTGGTGATTCTATGTGATTTTGGAAGTATTGTATTACGAGTGACATGAATTATATAGTTATTGGAATTTTTGGGAGAGAGAGGGAGGGAGAGAGAGGGGGAGAGAGGTAGAGAGAGAGAGAGAGAGAGAGAGAGAGAGAGACTGAGTGATTTGGGTGTAATTTTAAAAGTCTGTTCATTTCATGTTCATCGGTTGTTTGTTATTCCTATTTAGATCATGCAACCTTTGTAGGTTTCTTGATATGTTTATGAAACTATGAGTTGTGTATAAAAAATGTTCAGAAAATCTTATTGAATGTTATAGTTCACATAATTATTCTCAAAATCTCACATTATCACATATTTGCTATAGCTTCCCTCAGCCAGAAAAAGCAAGAGATGAGTTATTTTTCGATAACGTTTGACCTCATTTAACCCAAAGTATAGTGCAGTCCTCGTAACCGTGCACTTAGCCTTGAGACATCGCAGTAGGCGAGACGGGAGGTAGAGAGTTAGTATAAATACTTTCTTATAAACATGATCAGGACTGTCAAAATACTGCTTGTATTAGAAGGTCAATATTAGATAAATTCGATGATAAATTAGCTCCCGCATGAAATAACAAGCAATCTTGAAATATGTGTAGACATATCTGATGCAAAAGCTGTTGATGTATAGAATATTCTGAATATGTAACATGTTTTAAGAAGTGGTATTACTCGAGAAATCTCGTGCTAAGTGTATGGTTACGTGGTCCGCACTATAAGTGCCAATACTTGAAAGTCTTTACATTTTGCTATGTAGTAATGTGTGAAAATATGGTACAGTATATTAAAGATATGATGACGTAGAAATGATAAGGGTATGAACTTTTTTCAGGTGTGAAGAGATGAATTTATTGTGGTTCTATAGTAAATACCACTGTTAATAGCTGAATGATTTATAAAAATAATAGACTACTTTTTATATCATTGGTAGGGTTTGGGAGGGTCAAGTTATGTGAGCCATAAACCCACCTCAAGGTATGTATGTTCAAGGAAGATAGCAGTTAGCAACACCAAACAGATGCATATCATTGTCCCCCAAAGTTTAGGGAATCGGGAATATTTTGTACCGCCTCTTTGTCACCTAGCTTCTGCATATGCTGCAAGAGTAGGCCTATGTTTAATTAGCTGTAGCTTACAGGCATTCATTAATGTGAAACAACTTGCAAACACAGTTAGAAGCTCTAAACGTTTCCAGACATATTAATATAACTGAAAAAACAATAAAATTCTTAGTTTTTTTTTGAGAAATAGGCGTCGAATATTACAGTTTTCTCGTAAGTTGTTTTTATCGCTTCACTTTTTAAAAAAATGTTTTCTAGGTTAAATTTTTTCAAATATTTTGAAATGACTTTTAGGTTAAGAGATCTAGTTTTAGTTTTGAGGTTATCAGTAAATATTATTCAACAAGTTCAATTGATAATTTTTAAAAAGTCATTCAAACAGTTTTGAAGCAACATTCGCCATCATTACTTTAGCATTTCTTTAGTGTTCAAATTTTTCATATTGTTTTTATAATTTTCTAATAAGAAAGGTCTTTAATGTCTTTAATATGTTCACATTGTGTGTTGCCAGATTACGTTGAACAATTAAGAGTATTCAAAACACACAGAAATTTAAATCTTTTGTTATTTTTTAATATTTTTAATGAATTTTAAAGATTAAAAAATATCTTTAAAATGGTGCAATATTAAACAGTTTTCCCCTTACATTTCTTTCCAATAGTCCGGTTGTGGTTATCGACATGTGTTAAATAGGTTATCGACGTGTTTTGGTGTTATCTGTGAATGCTGTGTACTGTCGATAGGGCGTAGCTGTATTCGAACACATCACACTATATACTATGTTGTAATCACGCATGCAAACAGCAAGTCATACAGGAGTGTTATAGCCCCCCCCCCCCACACACATACAGATGCACCGCAGGTGTGGCGAAATCACGTTGAATACCATAACGTCTTAACTTGTATTAAATTTTAAAAAATACATAGCAAAGGCACACAAAAATATCGTTAAAAAATAAATGAAATAGGTTTCAATAACTCTGAAATGCCTTCAAATTCGTGGAAAAGAATTGCGTTAGATTAAATACTTCGTGTGGATATAATAAAATATTGTTACTATGAAGTTTGGTTTAAGATAATTAAGTTTAAAATTACATTTATTGATTTTGCTGTAGATAGATCCTAATGACTTACTCTTTGTGGTTTTCGCCTGTTTAAATATTAATAATTTTGACTAAAAATGCACAAAAACTATTCAAAATGGGTATCCATTACAAATTTTAAAATATAAAAATACTTTAAATTTTGAATTAAATTTGTTCACCTTAGGTACTTACAAAAAGCTGAATTTATACTTTAAACACTAAAGAATAAAAGCGAAACAAATAAAAACAAACAAAAAATTAGTTTCAAAATCACTTGAAACAATCATTAAAACACATCGTTAATTGGTAACTTGAAACCACTCTTTATTCAAAGTGTCGCGATGCTATCTGACAGCGTCGTGATAAAACCATAGAATCGAGTTAGTTTTGGCACTCCGTGCTTCTCGTTTTTAAGGTACTATTGCACGTAATCTGTATAGAAGAGATTCTCTGGAAATACAGCTGTTTCCAGTAAAAAATCTTATAAATTTCTGTTTTCTATAAAACCCATCTTGTTCGCCAAACACGACGTAATAAAAAATGGAGCTATAGTATAAAGTGGCTAGACGGAGGATAAAGTTTCTTATATTGGAGGCGGACAAAGCATGAACAAAATACTTGGTATTGGATCAATCTTATGTTAAAATTCGTGTCTTATTTATTTATTAAGTCCTTCTGTCTCGCAGTATTACTGAAATAAATAAAACCATCCGGGTACAGAATATTTTATATTACGTTTATGTAAAACAAAACCAAATATTTAAATGTAATAATTGAAGTAATAAACACTTACATTTTTTTAAATTAAATTTATTACAACTTTCTTAAAAACGTGAACTAATAATATACAATTATTGAAATATACAATAATAGTTTTACCCGGCCTTGTTTTGCTGTATAAGAAATGAGGATCAAAACGAAGCACACGTATCATAGAAGTTTAATTTTCCTTCAGAGGCTGTGTCATTTTATAATCGAAACTTTGCCAGAATCAATCTGATAAGAAATGTTTTCCTAGTTGCTCTTGGCGCATCTAAGAAGAAGTTCCCAAAACTCGTCATTAATCAATTGCATTATAAATGTCCTTATGTTCGCGCGTTAATTACGGAATGCTTGATTGGACCTCAATTAACGTGATAATTGGAAACAATAAACAATGTAATTGGAAACAAGTAATGTTTCACATGTGACTGTGATTGTTGTTTGCTAGTATGGCGAATAGCCCTGGCTTGAGGCTGATGGCACTATTGCTAGTAGACAGCTGGTCGTTAAAAAAGTGAGTTTTATCCCAGTAGTGAGTACGTTACTGACGGGAACAATAGATAGAAACAATCTTTGAAGCGAGTTGCATGTCGTGACAAAATTTGAGCTCAATCGCTGCCGAACGTTTTAAGATTTTGAAGCGTACACAAACCAACACAACATTTTAATATATAAAGATTTTTGTCTCAAGTATGAAAAAGGTGCGAATTTGTCTTAAAACTTAAGCCAGCGCTATTCCTCAGCCCAGTTTTTTATCTTACAAAGCCGAGAGAGTAACTATGACCTAAGAATAGAAGTGGGAGCATAGTTATACGAAGGAAGAAATCGTGTTAAAGAAGTAAGTCATGGGTTCCTGCACAATCTGTTAGGATTTTCCAGAAAGGGATTCTTCTTACACGACTTTTTCGTCCCGTTCTTCACGCGACACTTGCCGTTTCGTTTCCTTTCACTATCTTCCGATTATTCACGGAGAAAGCTGTACAGCTCGGGACATCATTCCCTATTTCTTCAACCGCGAGGGCTTAACCTATACCTTACGAGAGCTAGGCTGGTTTTGGGGGTCCAGTCGCAAAGAGTTTCTTCCAACGCGAGGGCTAGTTATAGTTCATGAGAGCTAAACCAGTTTGTGGGGCTCAGACCCAAATATTTTCCACCGCCACAAGGGCTACTTATACCTCACGAGATCTAGGCTAGTTTTGGGGGTTCAGTCCCAAACAGTTTCTTCCAACGCGAGGGCTAGTTATAGTTCATGAGAGCTAGACTAGTTTTGGGGGCCCAGACCCAAAGAATTTCTTCCGCCACGAGGGTTACATATACCTCGCGAAGGCAGGGCTAGTTTTTGTGGACCAGACCAAAATAGTTTCTTCTATTGCTAGGGCTACTTATACCTTACGAGAGCTGGGCTAGTTTTGGGGGCCCAGACCCAAATAGTTTCTTCCCACGCTAGGGATTCTTATACCTCACTACAGCTGGGCTAGTTTTAGAGGGTCCAGGTCCAAATAAAGTAAAAATGAAATAAGGAGGGCAACAGTTCTTGAAAGTAGATATTGATGAGATAGCGTCAGCTGGACGTGTTAGAACATAATGATAAGAAGTCAAATTTTACATTTTTATACAATTCTATCCAGAAAATAGTGGATCAAAGCAGAACATGTAATATAAGATAATATTAAAAGGAAAAAATATCATAATATACAAATTTTATAATGATTTTTGCATTTAAAAATATTTTTTTAAAACGATTTGTACCTCACTAGATATTTCAAATTGAACTACTTAAAGAATTGCTTCTCTGGATCAGGTAAAGCTCGCGTTGTCGTGACAAGATTTATCTGTTGTTATCAGACCAAGCGACAATAAAAAAGGGGGTTTCCCAATGCTTTATGTCCTATGTAAGAAAAAAAAGGTTTTTTTGTGGGGCTGGTAATATGGAAAATACAGTACTTGGCCGCGCAAACCACGAGGTTTCACTCTTTTGAATATTTTATGATGCGATTTTATCCTCATGTTTGTTCAATAACATCACTAGGCTAGTTATACTGTAAGATGAAAATATCCGTGGCTTGCGGTGCTACCTGAGCAAGTAGTCACTTTCGTGCACAAAATATCTTGTTCGTTTTTACCTAACACCAGTTACTACAGACGAAAGATTCGAAACATTCAACCGAATATAATTAATTTATGTCATACAGTCTATTACACTAGATAGATTTTATATATTGATTCTTTTGTTTATGCTTTATCCTTTAAAACGACCGAGGAAAAAAGAAATAATTTTTTAAATTTTAGATTAGACTATTATTAAAACCCCGTTTTATTATGTTACTACTCTAAACACCCGTTTTTTGAACTGCCAATCATGTGTTCAATAGAAGGTCTTTATAAAGTAACATGTTTTGTGCTCGAAATCCTGCGTAAGGCGCTCATTGTTGTATAAATATTCTTTCTATAAGTGTAAGTTCATATTTCTAAATGAAAAGTCACTTGTTTAAAAAAGGTTGCCTTTAAAGAATAATGGGTGATTATTGGCTACAGTCTTTCCTGTCCCCTTCTGAGGATCCAGTCCTCAGAACTATATGGACCGAACAATTCACAAGCAATATTTTGACGGTTTGGAAAATCGGACCTTTAGTAAGGTTCAATTTCGGTTCCTGTAAGGCGAAGCCATAGTTATTGGTTAGGGACTCGTCTCTTTCTAAAACGTGTGATCATATAAGGAGAAAATTAAAGTTTTGAGCTTTTATATTCCGGTAGCTCGGGTCTTGGCATCAAGGCCCTCGATTCCGGGACTAGTCGCTTGGTTCGAGAAGTCGAGAGTTTAAGTTGGGGTGGAGGGTTCTTTGACTACAGGTATTCTATCAGTGTGGAGCTGGTCGAGAACCAACATGGCCAATGTGAGCAAAGATTTATCTGTCAATCGTTCATTAAGGAGAGGTGGTGGAACGATAACAAACAAAAACCACCAGCATCAGATCGCTGTTTTCTTTCGATCAGAAACTTATTTAATTGTAACGAATTTATTTAAAATTAATACAATGCACTGTTTAATGACAAGAAACGCCAGAAAATGCTCTTAGTTCAGTAATCTTCTATTGACCCGTTATCTTGACAATAATAATTATAAATTAAAAGGTTAGTTTTAATTGTAATAAGTATTTTGCAAAAACCTTAATTAATAGACCGGCGTCTTTAGTCGCGACACTATTAATTAGAAAGGATAGACGTGGAGACCAAAGAGGGAGATTTGAGTACATCAAATCTGAGAGAGGTTCAGAAATCTGTAACTGACTTCAAATGTGTTAAACAAGTGGAAAAACTAAACCGTTGCCATTCACTGAGGAAGTGAAAGTTTTTCTTGCGCTTCTCAAAAGAAAAGAGAGACTGGAAAATTCAGTGATAACATTATTCTGAAAACAAGTTTTTTAATTACGAGTCATAGACCAAGATAATTTAGAGACGTTTTCTTATTACTTTTTTCTATAAAAAATGAAATATTTACAGAAACATGTTATTTGTATACACGCATTGGATTTAAGGAAACTAAATCGGTTTCCAGTTACAAGTGAAATAAACAAGAAAAATTTTAAAGTCAACTACTACTCAGGTCAACAAAGAAAAAATTCATTTTAGTTACTTTTTATTACATAATTACAAATAATACAAATAAAGTAACATAACTTGTGCGTTAAAACAGTTGTTTTACCACACAACCTATAACATAAAGTCAGCTGTTTTATGAAATCATATGTTTGCTTATTTTAAACAAAATGGGACGAATTAAATATATTGCATACCTTGCCCTCTTGTGAAACGTTTTTCTCCCATACTACTACTACGTAGCGCTACAGCCCGGGGTGTGCATTGGCTTCCTTAACAATGTCCCGCCATGTACTTCTATCCTTAGCCTTCTGTTTCCATGCTATAATGCCGAGTACCCTTATATCTTCCTCAAGGTCGTGTAGCCATCGTTTTCTTGGTCGGCCAACTCTTCTTTTGCCAATCATAGTGCCATGTAAAAGTTTGTTCGGCATTCTATTGGTGGGCATTCTTATGATGTGACCCAACCATTCTAGACGTCGCGTTTTAATAAAATGGACCACATTTGCGTCTTTGTATAAGGAATACAACTCGGCATTAGATCGAAGCTTCCATACATTTGTCTGTACATCGAGGGCCGGACCATAAATATTTCTTAAAAGCATACGCTCAAACAATGTCAACTGATTTTTCATCGCATCGGTTAAAGTCCACGTCTCCGCTCCATACGTTAGGACTGACCGAATTAAGGTTTTATAGAGTCGTATCTTAGTGGCTTGAGACGATAGCCTACTTTTAAAAAGCTTTATATTTGCGAAGTATGCTCTATTAGCTGCCATTATTCTTTTCTGGACTTCATTTATTGTTTTATTTTCATCATTTACTTCCGAGCCCAAATATGTGAAACTTTTTACTTTTTCAAATGAATATCCATCGATATCTATAGACGTACTGCTACGCCCTATGCTTGTACTTATATATTTAGTTTTTCTCTCATTTATGCAGATACCTATCTTTTTGCTTTCATTATTGATTATATTAAAAGTTTCTTTGAGCGATGGAATATTCCTGGCAACCAAGCATACATCATCAGCATATGCACATATTTGACTGCATGAATGCATGATATTCCCTGAAACGTTAATCCACCAGGTGCTCTGTTGCTTTTCAGCTTTTCGATCGACTCCATGAAGTCATCCATGTCCGGTTGCTCAATGTCATCTTCATTTGTCAATTCTATTCGGCTCAAAGTATTTTTGTCCGTGTCTATCGTCTGAGCTCCCGGTTTTTCTCCCATATAAAATTAAAATTGATTTATTAACTATAATTAATAAATTATTATTTGAAAAATTATATTAACATCATCTCTCATCAACCACAAGTTCAAAAATGAAAATGTTCAGTGAAGCATATCAAATACTTTACAAAAAAATTAAATATTACAGAAAATAAAATTCCTTTTTATTTACACAGACTAATCAAAGGAAGTAATTGGTGTTTACGTATGTGTTTAATAAATAACATAAATACATTTTTCTTCATAAGAAAACCCCTAAATTCGAAACTTAATAACAGAAAATACGTTAGACCGTAAATTTTCACCACAAATTAATTCAATGTTAATTAATTTCAAGTAAGATGGTAACTATTAAATTAACTCTATGCAAAAAGCAGAAAATAAAAAAACAACAATAAACCTTCAATCTTTATTACATGAATGGACAATGGTTAGTTTTCTATTTACATTTTATATTGAAATTTATTCAGTCATTAAATTTTTATTGCCAGTAAATTTTATGAGTATTAATTACATTAAAATTTTAAATCATACTCTGATTGACGCTTTGTTAAAATGAAATAAAAAGTCTAGGAAAATATTTTTGTGTAAAATATAAAGCCAAACGAAAAATAAAGTCAGGCTTTTACTCCCTAGGTTAATTATTTTTACATTGACACGTTGCTGACCTTTGGTTTGGCTTCGGAGACTGAATTTGAACATAGAATATATTTAGACCAAAATAATGGCCAAATCTTGAGAGCTTTCGTTTTTAAACACGTTGCACAGTTGTCAAATTTAGTTGTTTACTTTAACGGGCAGGAAGCCAACATTTTTCCTGGCTCTAATACCATCAAATTTAAATTAGTTGAACGTGTAAAGACATGTTTTACAGACTGAGGTAAACAAATTAAGGGCAGATTTTAAGACCTACGTTTTTGCAAATATAAGTAATTCTGCCAAATTCTAAACCAGTTTATGTTTTTCTTTAGTAAGCACAGAAAAAAGCACTTGATATTACTTTCCCAGAGTAAATTCAAGCCTTTAATTAGAAGTTACATAGTTTTATTGCAGATTGCACCTTAATCAGAGGCTTAAACCGTTAACGGCACTAAGTAAGTATAGTACAGAAAAAAACGATTTTTTTCAAAACTTCTAGAAGCATAATTTACCCAATCTTATAAATATGGTTAATATATTTTGCAAAACACATAACATGAGGCATTATGTTTGAAATTGAAGTAGGCGACTTCACGCGACAGAATTCTGAAAAGCTTTTATTCTGCCAGCCGATGTAGGTGAACAAAACGTTTAATCTGAGGTGATTTAATTAACTCCGCAAATTAGAAAGGTACTGTAGAAACGTGACCACGGTAGAAAATATTTTGGGGGCGAGTCACTTAAATCACTGTCACTCATTCAGGATCTTGTAGTTTTCAATCATTTTTCAGCGCAGCATTAGCCTACCCCCACTCTTCAGTTGTAAACAGCATATTGACGATGTGGCAACCCCGCGCCAGTCGTTCTCCTACTTCCATATATATATTTATAATTTTAATATGACTATATTAATGGTTAGCATGATAAAGCCAAGTAGTTTGTTTTTGGCAAAATGTCGAAATAACGTTCTCTCTGGAAGCGCTCCAAAATCGAAACATTCTACATGAATAAGTCACCAAATGCTTCATAAACGAGACAATTCTATTAAAAATAGTATTTTGTGAATATGTGCCAGAAATGGTTCGACTTTTAGTGGATATAAATATTTTTTGTACGAGATACGATGTTAGTTACAAGAAATAATAAAAAATACACGAAAATTAACAGTTATAACCATTTGGAATCAGTATTTTTCCACCCAAAGAACTTGAAGAAATGGACAGGTTCGCCCTAAATGCACTGTTGTAGAGGCTTTAGAATTAAATTTTCTACGAGTTTTGTTTACAAATTGTACATATTTGTTAATCCTTTAACAATACAGTTTTAACCTAAACTTAACTTGTTTTTTCGAGACCGAGGTTTGCCTCTTTTATCAGATGTATTAAAAATTACTTTAGTTATTGATTTCATTCAATTTGTCAGTTCATTATAAATAAAATCCACTAAAGTTTACACTCCAATCAACGCCCCACACATTATACTAACTTATTGGTTTCATTTAATGGGGAAACAGATGATGGCGAAATCTTTCACAGCGTGAACTTGCTGACGTAATGTTTATATGAACATTTCTCCCTGGGACATCTTGTATAAACAGTTTCCGTAATGAAAAACACACGTAAAAAGTAGTGAAATAAATAAACATAGTAAAGAAAGTAGTAAACCATTTTACTGATTTGTTTAAAAAACCTCTACTCAAAGCTAGAAACGCAAAAAATCAAAATAATTTGAAATAATACAAAGATATTTTCTCGATGAACAAAAAATTAAGAAACTCTTATAACTATAAAAATGAAGTTGACTAACACTATTAAACTGGGAATTATTTTACAGTTTAAATCAGTACGTCCTATTAAACAGCAATACAAAGGACTAAAACCACAGATGATTGATAGACCTACTACTTTACTTATCCGAGAATTATTTGACATAAGATATCATTAATTAAGACAGATTAATTAGCAGAACAAAGAACTAAAACACAGATGATGGACTTACTACAATACTTATCTGAGAATTATTTAACTTGAGAATTTAGAAGGTTTTACAATACAAAGAATGATCTCATCTAAATAGAGCTCAGATTTGGGGTCACTTGTTTACGTCACCCGTGGTCAAAATATCTGACGAAAGCTATGGTATAACAACCGAACAATGGAAATCTAGATAAGTGTTATAGCATTGACTAATCACAGATTGTCACAGTGTTGTATAGTTTATTGTCAGCACCACTGTGACAAAGAATTTTCTGTCCATACTAATTCCATCACCTCTTTTATTCTGCCTTTTTTCACGACATGGATAGAATACATTGAAATTTGTATGTCAAAACAAAACAAAATTTATACTGAAGAAAGTGTTCCAAAATAAAATTCAAAGTGAATTACCGACCCTGCAAGAAACTAGATTGGAAAATGGGATGAATGGTAAACAAGATAAGTGAATTACCTAGACCGGAAAGTAGACACATCAACGCTCAAAGGTTGCTTCCAGGAATGGGAAAAAGTAAGTGAATAAGTGATGAGCCATGCTAAAAGTGCCACATTTATGTCTGAAGTTCGGAGCGAAAATTCCCAAGGTTGCGTACATATTTCTAGATAAGGTTTATAATTGTTTATTAATTAAAACAATTGGCAACTGGAGAGAACAATTATAGCGGCAGTAGCAAGATGAGTCGATCACATCATCGGGACAGAATAGTTCAGGTTAGTATGTCGAACAGAACGATTATTATTAGGAGTTGCGGTAAGATGAGTTGAGAATATCTTCTGACTAGAAGGGCAGGAAGCATGCGTCTGATACAAAATAGTTATTACGTGTAGTGGCAGGATACCTTAAGCACATCATCGGAACAGAAAAGTTGAGGCTAGCAGATTATTAGGAGTAGAGATAAGATGAGTTGAGCATATCATCGGACCAGCAAGGTTGGAGGTTAACATCTAGAACAGAACAGTTATTAGACGTAGAAGTAAGATGAGTTCTACTCAAACAGAACAGCATTGTATGGCTAGCTGGTCATCCTTCTGGTATGTACCCTATTACGTCAGTGGATCCACTGAAATCATCGGCTTAATCTTACAGAATCTTGCTATGGGGTGGCATAGCTGGTTTCAGTAGTAATTTACAAATAACTCCAGGCATTTGCTTGACTGCGTTATCTACGGATTGCTCTTGACATTGGGCTTGGATTACACAATGTGTTTACAATTACCCGCTTGATAAGCACGACAGTCGACGGAAAATACCGGTAAATAAACTGAGTTTTCGAGTACGTATTCTCTATATCAATCATTCTACCAATGTGAAGTGCCTACTCGAAACCTAATTTAATGATTCAGTGGGCTAACCAAGACCAATAAGTATACTTTCCCTCTCAACGCATTTGTAATAAAAGCGGCAGAAAGGAAGAGTGTACATTTAGCCTAGGTATAGTTTGGAGTCTTAAAACCTACAGGATTCGGATTTGGGTGATAGGCCTACCGAACCGGTCCGATGGTCAAAATGTTGCAATGAGAGAGGGTCGAAGTGGTCCGATGATTAGTAAGCAGGTAGATGCAGGAAATTCTGGAAGGGTTACCAAAGTACCCCTCAGCACCCCACCCCTACACTCATTGCCACAAGCCAGTTCTCATCTTGATAGTGATGATCTTTACTAATGATGAGAATAAAGTCTACGATGTTTTTATGTTGAATGAGTAATAACCTAACTTAACCTAACCTAACCTACCAATTATTTCTTTAGTTTGTCCATGTGTGTTCCCGTCGAATCATTTCGAGCTGACCTACTTGGGGGATTAACACAGATCGAACGAATTCGACTACACCTTTGGCTTACACGGGGGTCTTGTCGACTACGCTATAAAGGCCTACACTTGCGCTCTATTGGCCATGTAGACCATTAGCATACATTTATATGAATCAATAATCCGACTTTACAGCAGGTTAAAGAAGTTGAATAAATTTTATAAAATTCTTAGTATCTTATTCAGTCTTATAGAATGGTTGAAAAAAAACCATGAGATATTGACCTTAAAAATTATATTTTGTATGCTCTGATAAAACGAGTTATTAAAAGACAAATTTAGTTATCATTACAAACATAAAACCATCTTCTTTACATTGTTACTCTAATTAACTTTCAAAAAATTGTAGACCATGTTAGAAGAATGCTATTTTTAAAATTATTGACTATAACTATCGATTATTAAAGTTAATTTCAGCCATGATGTCGCTTATCTACTGCAAATATCGAGAAATATTATGTTATCGCCATTATAATCTCCAAAAATAAGAAAAATTTGCAACCTTCTCAATATGCAAATGTATACTCATGGCATTGGGCGGTGTTTTAAGGACTTTTATTTGTCCTTGAAAGTCTGAAGTCTAAGTATTTTCCAAATAGGCCCCTTCAAGTGTGTCACGGCCAAGGCTGGTGGCCTAGTTGCTCCACCAAGTAGCAGGCCCCTGATAATAGCCTACTGCTAACATAACGGGTTGGTACCACTGAAATCTTAGACAAATTGAATTTGATGATATGTTTCTCTACTTTAGACTTCTATTTTTATATGGTTATTATTTCACGTGATTATAATTTACTATTTGTGTGTATATTTGTATTAAATTTTGAATTTTGCCCTACCATACCTAAAAGAGTCCAGCAAAACTGAACATACACAGATTAGATTCAGTAGACAAAGTTGGTTTTAACACGGAAACAATAATTTATTTATATAGTCATGCAAAATACAGGGTTGTATAGGCCTATGTTGGAAGAAATGAGTGGGTTTGTACTCATTGTTGCCCAGCAGCCAGTACTGATATTGCCCAGGAGCCCGACATTTTTCAGGGCGGGCCTGCTTATAGTAAAAGGACTTCGTTGTAAAGACTTGCGTAATTGTTATCTTGACAGGAAACTTGATGTTTACGCGCGTCCATCAATGAAGCCCGAGTGTTTAATGCTTCAATTTATTTTTAGAAGGTTTATGTTTTAGTTTTTTTAACAACAAAAGCTTCCCTAAACAGTTATTTTTACCGACGTTTTAAAACATCCAAGTTTATAAAGAGGTTCGTCGTATTTAATAAATTATTATGTTTGTAACATAAAGTGTGGTTATGTTTCCAACACGATTTGTACGTTTTATCCTCTAGCTATGGTTTCCGATACTTAAAATCATCTGTTTCTTGATTAGAAAGTATATTTGAGTAGCATATGTGAAAAGGAAAAATATGGAAGTTGAATAGTTTTGGTCAAGTTTTAACTATAAAAAGATTATTAGTAAGTCATTTATCTTTTTATTATTATTAAAGATTACACTTTCAAATGCTTATGTAATCAGAAATGTTTTACTATAAAAGCTATTCCCAAGTAAAAAAATCTAACCATAAAGAGACAAAACTTAAATTCATAAGAACGAATTGCCAATTAAGTAAATCCCAAAGCCAAAATGCTCATGAAATGACAGTTTTTGGCTCGTTTGCAATTTAGAAATAGCTCTGAGCTACAGTTCGCTCTTGACATTGAGGCCTGATTACACAATATGTTTACGAACCGGGTGATAAGCAAGACAGTCGACGAATTGCAGATAAAGAAGCTGACCTTTCGAGTATCGTTACTTTGTCTTTAAGTGATGCCAGTATCTGAAACTAGATAATCTGGAATTATATGAAACTTTTTAGATTTGTACATTTTGTAACAATGTAGGCCTACTTCAGGTGATGGGTTTATAAGCCTCACAGGATTGTTGAATGAAACCTTACATCAATTTAAAGCAATTAACGACGCGAAACATTCACACCTTGCCAGCGTGGTGACGTCATGATGACACTGATAAATACTTGTCTCTTTCAGCCTACCAGATGTTTGGAAGTAAATGTAAACTACCTACTGTACGAGGAAATAAGGTGCAACAGGTGGGGAAAAGTAGGATCTATAGAGGTAAATTATTCGTTGTCTTTCAAACACAAGTGTTTATACCTAAGATTAGTATAAACGTATGATAATCATGTCAAAAGAGATTATAAAATAATCTTAATTAAGGAAATTTGTGTAAACAAATATCTTAGCTTACTGACTTTTATAAAATAATCGCAAATTAAAATTTATTATTGTTAATTTACACACGCATGAGAGCTCGCGCGCGCGCGCGCGCACACACACACACACACACACACACAACGAAAAATACTATAACAATTAGTCGTCTTTTCAAATGTGGTTATTATTTGTAAAGAAAACAATAATTAATAACAAAAGTAACCAAAAACTAAATATTTAGAAGTAGAATCTGAATACAAATAATGCAATATCTCAGGCAAATATACAACAACGCTGTCTTTAATTATTATTAGGAAACACATTTCGTACACATAAAATATTGATGAAAAATGAAAGTGAAAATTGGTAATAAAGTTAGGTTTAATGAATGTATCTCTTGACATTTAGTGAAGTTTTCACCTACTGCTTATTGAATATGTTGATTATGGTAAATAAACTAAATCGTATTTTCAGTGTACTTATTTTGGCTTATCTCATTCTATTTATACCAAGTTATATATCAATTTGGGTAGACCATCGAAAAAGCCGCTTTCATGTGAAAAATTCATTCATTAGTATCCGATAATGCAGTTTTATGCACTAGGAGTTCTAAGCAGCTTTATCAAGCAAGAAATGAAAAAATCTATTCGTTTTATACCCTTTTGTCTGTGTTATTTTTATATGTAGTAGAATACCACATTAAATAAATTTTGTGATTGTTTATTTTGCTTATTAATTATTTTATAATCCATAATCCTAATATAAAAAATTTATTCTAAAATTTTTGTGCATATTTTAAATGGCCTATTATTGTCTATTTAAAGCAAAATCACTTTGATCGGTTAAATACTTCCAAATTTATCGTTTAACGAACAAAATAAAACATACGGATCGAATACAGAACCTCCTCTTTTATTTAAGTAGGTTAAAAATATTAATAAACTAACTTGAAATGTTTAAGTATTGGCAAGATTAAATCTAAAAACGAAAGATAACTTAAATAAAATAACTAAACAATAATCTCAGTCAAGCCTTTGATATTTGGCGGTTTACGATTCCAGACCTATTTCATCGCTTGTCATTTGTCGCAGCACGCAGCTGTTTTGTCTAAACCTAGACAAACGCTAGTAGTGTAAAGTTCCATATACCAGTTAGTTGTGTAAGACTTGATCGGTTGCAACTACGCCTAATTGATTTTTAACACAATTACTGATTATACATTTGATTGTTTTGTAAACCAAAATATTTATATCAATCATTTTGAAAACAGAAAATGTCAACTACATATTTCCTTGAATTCGATTTAGCACCAGTTAACAGGACCTTTAAAGATAAGATTAAATTCGGACAAGTATTGAAAAACAGCTGACTGGTAATACACTTGTCTAAACTATGGTTAACCACACACTTTATAGGTTAAGAAATACATCTTGTACAAAGTTTGAATATAATTGACAAGAAGGGCAATTAATTGTTGCGCTGACATGACTCTCTTGTATATAAAACCAAAAAATGTTTTACAAAAACCAAAAAACTACATTCCGTTTATTTTGAATGACTGTAATGAGTGTTTATACATTCAAAAGATGTTTGACCAAAACATAATAAAAACTATTTTGTCAGAAAATATCCCTAGTGAAACAATCGTCCATCCGTTCATTGTTTTACCTTACTTGAATAATTTTCAATTCCTTCTATTAGTCCAGCCTCTCCTTATTTATATACAAATAACTTTCTCAAATTTTCTATCGCTAATAAAATACCTTTTTTTCAACCACTCAAGTTCAAATACATTTTTTTTAAACTTATAGTAAGTAGAGGTCACTTGATGTTAATACGGTTATTTCAAATATTACTTATTACACTTTTGCTATTACTTGCGACCAGACTTTTTGTTAACTAAAGGTTGTCAAATTTTTAACTTACACTTGGAGGGAGCGTTTTCGTCTTACGACTTCTTCAGCCTCCACTTTGTTCCTCCAAGTGTAAGTTAACAATTTAACAATCTTTAGTTAACAAAAAGTCTGGTCGCAAGTAATAGTAAAAGTGTAATAAGTAATTAACAACCAGCTCGTCATGAACAGCAACAAGATTTCGCAAGTAATAGCAAAAGTGTAATAA
Organism: Prosapia bicincta; assembly: GCA_036971475.1. Lineage (NCBI taxonomy): Eukaryota > Metazoa > Arthropoda > Insecta > Hemiptera > Cercopidae > Prosapia > Prosapia bicincta. Next base: position 113,063,811 of record JBAIZL010000001.1, on the reverse strand, counting down.
GTAATTAACAACCAGCTCGTCATGAACAGCAACAAGATTTCGCAAGTAATAGCAAAAGTGTAATAAGTAATTAACAACCAGCTCGTCATGAACAGCAACAAGATTTCGCAAGTAATAGCAAAAGTGTAATAAGTAATTAACAACCAGCTCGTCATGAACAGCAACAAGATTTCGCAAGTAATAGCAAAAGTGTAATAAGTTATTAACAACCAGCTCGTCATGAACAGCAACAAGATTTCGCAAGTAATAGCAAAAGTGTAATAAGTAATTAACAACCAGCTCGTCATGAACAGCAACAAGATTTCGCAAGTAATAGCAAAAGTGTAATAAGTAATTAACAACCAGCTCGTCATGAACAGCAACAAGATTTCGCAAGTAATAGCAAAAGTGTAATAAGTAATTAACAACCAGCTCGTCATGAACAGCAACAAGATTTCGCAAGTAATAGCAAAAGTGTAATAAGTAATTAACAACCAGCGTATCATGAACAGCAACAAGATTTCGATATTCTAATATTAATTAATTAATTAAATTTAATAATTAATTGATTTTATTTTCATATGGAGGGAACAACGTTTCACAAAAGGGGCAAATATGCAATATAGCTATTTCAGCTCATTTGCCTTAAAATAAGTAAAAGCATATGATTTCATTAAACAGGTGATTTTATGTTAAAGGTTATGTGGTAGAACAGATGTTTTAACGCTTAAGTTATGTTACTTTATTTATAAATTTTAAAGTTATGTTATAAAAAATAACTAAAATAAAAATGTTTCTGCGTTGATCAAAGAAGGAATTGACTTTTCAAAATTTTGTGTTTATGCTATTAGTTTGATAGTCTACTTTTTAGTAAGTATTTTACTCGATTAAACACAGAATAGTAATGCAACAGTGACATTTGACTGAACACTCGAACAGTGGCGCACTCAGAAAATAATTAAGGGGGGCTGACCGGGAGACCCTGGCCCAACCAATGGAAAACTTTTTAAAAATTCGTAAGAATAACCGGTATTTTAAGGCATTACTTTAAGTTTATTTTAGCTCTTTGAGTGCAAGTTTTGAGTAGGGACTATAGAAATTAATGATGTAACCCAGCAGATAAAATAAGATTTTAGGTTTTATTTTGACAAAATCTTGTTATATCAGCTGTCTTACAAAACAAAATTGAGTCTTCTTTTGGCCTTCTTCAGTATGGATAATACACTGTCTGTGTCAACTGGAATTTCCCTGTGAATATTAAGATTGGCTAAGCCATTTAGCCTACTATCAGACATCGTGTTTCTTAGGTATGTCTTGATTCTCCGAAGAGTGGAAAAGGAGCGCTCTGCTGTGCTGGTGGATACAGGTATAGTGATGAAAATCTTAAGTAGGATATGGATGTTTGGAAAGATTGTTTTATCACAAATATTTAGAAAATCAATTGCATTGACATGGTGTGCATTGTGTTGTTGGAGAAAAGCTTGCCAAACTTCCATTTCTGCCATCAACACGTTTAAGTTGTTATTTTCCAAATCTTCTTCAAAAACTTTTTTTTTCTCTTTTTCTTTTTTTCTACAGCCCTCTTAGCCCCCCCCCCCCCCGTGGGTGCGCACCTGCACTCGAAACATTGTTGAGACTCACTCTGAATGTTGGGGTTTTAATGAATGTTTTGCTTGTAATTCTTGAAGAATGCTGCAAACTGTTTTATTTCTATTTTACTTTGAACTTTTATTTTTTAAACTAAATTCTTGTTTTGTTGGAAGAGTCCATAAAGCTGTGGCTTGAATTTTGTTAAACATTTGAATACAATTTGTGGCATTTAGGTCACTAAACTTGGATGGGATGAATGAGTATATATGGAAAGTTTACGTAAGTATATATTAATTGAGTGTATTTGTGAAAGCAAATAGTGCGTCGACCCTCCCACAAAGATGCAATATAGGTAGTAATGTATTTTCTTATCAAGACTACATCAATTGATGCACTTGACTGAACAATTGGTGTTGTAATAATTGTATGTTTTATTTACGTCAACAATAATTATCTGAAGGTTATTTGTTAAATTGCTCCTTATAAATTCGTAAGGCGTTAGAAACAAACTTCCTACGGCTTTAAGTAGTTTTTAATAGGAAACACGTGTAACTTAAATTTATTCCAAAAATAGTTTAGTTTTTGTTCAGTAAAATTCCTTTGTTGGAAAATAACCAATGTTACAAAATTATATATCATTTGTATGCCTGTTTTAGTAGAACTTCAATTATCCGGAACAATTGGGACCGGACCCATTCGGATAATTGGATATTTTAGAAGAAGGTCTGTTTATATTAATAGGAAACACGTGTAACTTAAATTTATTCCAAAAATAGTTTAGTTTTTGTTCAGTAAAATTCCTTTGTTGGAAAATAACCAATGTAACAAAATTATCTATCATTTGTATGCCTGTTTTAGTAGAACTTCAATTATCCGGAACAATTGGGACCGGACCCATTCGGATAATTGGATATTTTAAAAGAAGGTCTGTTTATATTAATAGGAAACACGTGTAACTTAAATTTATTCCAAAAATAGTTTAGTTTTTGTTCAGTAAAATTCCTTTGTTGGAAAATAACCAATGTAACAAAATTATCTATCATTTGTATGCCTGTTTTAGTAGAACTTCAATTATCCGGAACAATTGGGACCGGACCCATTTGGATAATTGGATATTTTAGAAGAAGGTCTATTTAAATTAATAACTGTATTTATTTTGCAAATACTATATTATTATAGGAAATACTATATTTTTTTATATCTGTTTATAGCATCTGAGCTAAAATCGTAGTTTTTTCACAAAAAGTGTGACTCGAAATTGGGTTACCACAAAAACGTTTTTGAACGTTGATGCAAAAATTACTTGAAAACGGGATTTTCTAATTCTTTGATTTTAATTGCATTCGTTGATTTTCTTGAGAACTTTAATGATCATTTTCACTTATTACACTTTTGCTATTACTTGCGATCAGATATTTTGTTAACTAAATGATGTTAAATTCTTAACTTACACTTGGAGGAAACGTTTTCGTCTTACGACTTCTTCGCCTCCAAAGAAGTCGTAAGACGAAAACGTTTCCTCCAAGTGTAAGTTAACAATTAAACAACCTTTAGTTAACAAAAGGTCTGGTAACAAGTAATAGCAAAAGTGTAATAAGTAATTAACAACCAGCTCGTCATGAACAGAAACAATATTTCGATCATTTTCAAGCACTATCCCGAAGTTTTGAAGTTTTTGTTTGCTTATTTTAATGTCTGAAATCATTGATTGTCCAACACCTTTATCTCAGCCAACTGTTTACCCGTAACTACTTTATCTGACAACAAAACAACGGACAATTGCGAAAGAGTACATCAAGACTCACTGACTGACAAATCAAAACGGATAATAACAGTTGGGGCAGGCCGGCGACTTGGCGACACCACAGTCAACTATACAGAACTCCACTGAGACTATGACTCAGCAGCCAAATAATGTTTGCGCTGCGCCTACACGTGCTTCGCGGAGAAAGCACATGTAGACAGAATCATTATTTTATAAATCGCAGTAGGTTTCTATTTTAAATTTTCCATCAGAAATCTAAAAGCTATTCGGATAATCGGATATATATATATATCCATTCAAGGTCGAATACATATTTTAAACCTGTAATGGATAACACTAGATGTTAAAACAGCTTTTTAAAATATAAATTCATTAATTAAATTTAATTATGAATTAGTTTTTGTTTTCTATGGTAGAAAAACCTTTCACAAAACGGGCTAAGTATGGAATATAGTTATTTCGTCCCACTTGGCTTAAACTAAGTGATGTTATAGGTTATGTGGTAGAACAGCTGTTTTTAACGTATAGGTTATGTTACTTTGATTATATTATTTGTGATTTTTTTGGAAGTAGCTAAAATAAAAGTTTTCTTTGTTGACCCAAGTAGGCATTGACTTAAAATTTTTATGTTTATATTACTTGTTTCGATTCAAGATACAACGATATCTCGGTTAAATAATTTCAGGCGTTACCCAGGAAGGCCTCTAACACTTTCCTACTTAATTTAATGCAGGTTTGCACTTTCCAGTGAAAACAAAAATAATAATAAATGTAATGAATAAATATGGCATTTCTCGTGGCGATACTTGACGTATTACGATGCCTCTATAGATCCAGCTATGAATGAGAATTGTTGGCTGGGAGATTTTGCAACAAGGTTTTTGCTTGCAACAGAGAGCTTGTTGTGTGTAAAGGTCGCTGACATCGCCTAGAGACAAGCAATGTCTGTTCTGATTCATAGCGCTGAGCAGTACCTCTGGCAAAGAATTGCAGCAAACATTTCCGCCAAGTAAATTCAAAATGTTTTGGAATTCTTCCAAGAAGAAATAAAGTTTTACTAGTAAATTGGAAAGTTAAAAGCGTTTAGTATTATCAAAGCCTGCTTAGCGATAACAAGCATTTTATAATTATACTACCCTGTATCAGTTCTTTGTTGTATTTGATCAATTCTTTTTTTTTCAATTTAACTTTTGTTTTTCTTAAATAAATTTTTACTTATATAAATGTATAGGAGTTTATATTTCGTATCTCACAAACTAAACTCTGACTTATAATAAAACCTTTAATTAAAAAAAAAAATTTAAGTAATAATAAATTATTTTTTTTATGTATAACGAGTACTTTACAAGAGAGGTTATTTATTATTTTAAAAAAAGGATAATTTACTTTTCTTCATGAAACGTCTTTGTTACGACAGTGTGCTGATGTGTATTAAAGATGAAGGGGAAAAATAAAAGAATCGAAGAAGGTGAAGAGTGGAAGGAGGGTAGCCACGTGACTTTAATCCTCCTCCCGAAGATACACAATTTAGAAATGTACGGCAAGTCTACCCTGGGATGTAAAACCACTACCCCCTCGAAACCTGTCTTTAGCTCATGTACCGGAGGAAACACCTCCACGAGCTTGCACACGATCCCGTGGTACAACTTTTGGTAACTAAGCCCGGAAGTCTTGAATGTTCGTGGGCCCGCTAACCCACACCTGGTAAGCGAGTAGTAGGACCACTACAGCTTGTATAGCCCTCCAGACGCCGGCTTAGACTTACCGAGCTTTCCAAACTAGACGGGATGCCGTACCCCTCCTTGTTACGACACTGTGCTGATGTGTATTAAAAGAAGAGAATAGAAGACAGGAAAGCAAAGAAGAAGAAGAGTGGCAGGCACAGCTGGCAATCGTCAAATCTATCCGTACTCCTTTGGGTCCTGATCTGAAGAGACTGGACAGTTGTCCCAATCACGTAGATTATTCCTGCGAGTATCTTTTCCTTACCCTCTTTACTATCATTCAATGTATTATATTTTTCTCCTATCATTATACCTGCTAGATATAACAAATTTTACGTTTCATCATGACCATATTTCTAAACTTTTCTATACCCCTCAATATATTTCTGTCCAGGACAGTATCAATGCTCTGCGATATATTGAAAGTTATAGCATACTAGGTAACATCTCATAAATGGAATTTTCTCTCTCTGGTAGATACTATCCGTTCCGGATGTTTGCTATCACACAGGCTATTTTTACTTTATTTACACCAGTGCACTGGAAATAGGGCTGCAGTAGTCATGCCAAATCACATTTTTAAATCTTTCATCCATATTATCTTCCTTCGTCTAACTCCTTTCCTCTCAGGCACGGTACCTTGTACTATCACTTGTATTGAAAAATACCTTTGGTCATCACTAATCATTATAGTATTATTAATATAATAATGATACGTACAATGATCATTATTTTTCATTTAGAAGGGATATTTTTATTAAAGTTGTAAAAGTTGATAAAAGTCGTTTTAAAACTAATTTAACTTCTGTTTGTTACATAAGTAATAATTTTACTCATATGTTCTAGCTTTTGTAAAAACATCAACACAAAATTTAGAATGAATTTAATACCAAGTGCTGTTGCAATATTTTATTACCTACTTGTTAAGTGTTTCTCTTGAAATTATGAATTTATTTTGTTATAGGTTTATTGCTTACATTATTTCCTAGTAATTCTAATCGTCATACACATATTAATATTAGATAAAAGTGTAACTTTATCTTTCAACAAATCTAGAAACGTTTTTAAAGGCGAAACTTTAAAAATCAAATGGAAAATTTTGTCAAAATGAGCGTCCAGGTACCCAAGGGGTCGATTAGCCTAAGTGGGAAAAATAACCTTGCCGCCAGCCATGATTCTACGGAAAGTTAAAATGGACCTAGATATTGGAAAATAATTATCTCAAACGATTAGCTTAAATTTAAACAACTTTTTAATTAAATTAATATTACAATTATAAATTTTGTTTATATTGTATACCAAGCATATAATTTAATAACAGTATACCATTTGTTGAAGTTATACTATTTTAAATAGAAGTAACTGAATTCATTAACAAATATTTTTTTAAAGAAATATTTATTTACATCCCCCCTTTATTTCTTCATTATTCCCATGCACATTTCAACTTGTAGGCCTTCAATGAACTTTCGATTTTCTCTTCACGAGTGATTATAAATTACATGGGAAGAAACGTAACTTCCGCTTCCAGTTTCTCACATCGACCCACCTATTATTATGCGCTCAACAAAACAAAACATAATTCTCCTTTAAATATTTTACACAGAAAACCATAGAAAAGCTTGTACGTATGTTACTAATATATAAGAAAACGTATAGGACGATCATACGCCAAACACAGTCTTCTCACACAACTATAAAAAATTTGTCCTGGTAACCGAAAGTCATCCCATTGTGACTCCGATAACATTGTCCTGGTAGCGGACAGTCTCAGGGTTGTGACTCCGATATCAATGTCCTGACAGCAGCAAGTTACAGCATTGTGACTCCGATATCATTGTCTTGGTAACGGGCATTCACCACACTGTGACTCCGATATCATTGTCCTGTTAGCGGACAGTCACCACATTGTGACTCCCATATCACTGTTCAGGTAGAGGGTAGTCTCTGCATTGTGACTCCGATAAATTCCTCCTGTCAGCAGTAGGTTACCGCATTGTGACTCCTATAACATTGTTCTGGTGGCAGGAATTCACCGCATTGTGACTCAGATAGCATTGCCCTGATAACAAACAGGCCCCGCATTGTTACTCCGATATCATTGTCCTGGTACCGGGCAATCACAGTATTGTGACTCAGATATCATTGTCCAGGTAGCGAGTAGTTACTGCATTGTGGCTCCGATATCATTGTCCAGGTAGCGGACAATCACCGCATTCTGGCTCCGATATCATTGTCATGGTAGACGGTAGTCACCGAATTGTGACTCCGATATCACTGTCCAGGTAGAGTCTCTGCATTATGACAGCGATAAATTTGTCCTGGCAACAATAAGTTACCGCATTGTGACTCCTATAACATTTTTCTTCTATCGGGAAGTCACCGCATTGCGAATCCGATATTATTGTCTTGGCAGCGGGCAGTCACCGCATTATTACTCCGATAGAAAGTGGTTTATTTTCTAAATAACAACATTCCTGATGCGGACAACACAAGATGTGATAAGGCCTTTGAGATACTGAATAACGACAAACTTATGGAAATTCTCAAGAAATTGGGATTGTAGTTTTTATGATGTAACCTATCTTCTAGACCATGGCCGTTTCGGACGTGCCTTATCTCTTGTAACCGCCAGCTCCTGTTTCTGTAATGTATTAAAAAAAAGATGATTCACTTGATAATTCAAAAGTTAATTCACTTGTTGGGGATGCTAGTAGGTGACTCAATAAACTGCGAGTGATAAGGCACGTCCTGGCCAACTCGGGTCTACAAGGTAGCCTACATCACATAAACCGTAGAGGAAAGATATATACGAATAATTGCTGCACTGTGCTGAAATCAACGGAATTGAGATATGCTAACAGCGTTTGCTTAGCCAACAGTGTGGAAGATTTACGGACATTATTGGCAACTATTGGAGTTTGAATAAAATTAAATGCAAAAAAGACAAAATTTATGGTTATCAACAAAAATCATTACTGACAAAAAATCGTTAGGTCAATGACGGTTCACTCACAACGGGCAATGATAACGTTGGAAGAGTGGCAAATTATAAGACTCGGCTGCTTAAAAGGATATTGGGACAGCATTCAGAATATACGTACTGTGGAATAATAATTCAAAGCAAGATTGAAAGTAAGCGTAACCCGGGTAGGAAAAGAAAATCGTGGCTTGAAAACGTGCAACAATGATATGCGACAATGATATAGAGTCAGCACTGCCATTATTCCCGGCAGCTGTGGATATAGCGAAAATCGTGCAGATTGTTTTCAACGTTCTATTAGGAAAGGGCACTTGAAGAAAACAGGTTATAACAGTTTGATGTAAGTAAATTAGTATAAAACTATTTTATTGATGTTTCTATTTCATTCAAAAAAAGTATTATTTCCATCTGCCATTATCATTTCCTGAATACATCAGAGATCCCGATAGATACAAACAGTTAAGTTTAACGTTGTTTAGTTTTTTAATTACTTTTGTACTTTCAAATTATTTTTGTTGTGATATAACTATCTACAAAATTCCGGATATTATTTTTAACGTATCCAATTCCTTCTATTAGTTCACACTCTCCTTATATAGGCCTATTTCTTGCACAAATTTTCAATCAATAATAAAATACGTTTTTATTCATCCAATCAAGATTCAATATATATAGGTTTTTAACCTATTGTGGATGACAATTGATATTGACACAGTTTTTTCTAATATTTATTCATTAGTTTAAAAAACTTGATGCCCCGGTCGGATTCGAACTTAGGAATTACATGTTTGGAATCCAACACTTCTGCATTGAGCCAACTTTTCCATGGCTAGATATCGGTTACTTGTAGATGTAAATGAAATTATAAGAGAAAGGTAGTGAAGCCCTACAAGAGGTGGATAGGATGAGAAATTATAGACTACTATCAGCTTCATGAATTACAAACAAAAAAAAGCGAATAAATAGTAACAAACAAAAGTAATAGCCCAACACCGTATACGGTATAGAGAGGAAAATTGCAAGAAATTCGCTTTCTATTTTGCTACTTATATTGTGAATATCTTATATGTATATAACCTGTTTATGTTAATTGTAATAATAAAATAAAAAGTAACTGAAATTATATTTTTTGTCCACCTCAGTAGGAATTGATTTAATTTTGTTTTCTATATTGTTTTTAACGTTTATATTTCAGTAATATATTAAAAATAAAAATTTCTCTAGTTTAATTATTTGCAAGTCTTTTTTGTGTAAAGAGGAAAGTACTTCAAACATTATAATATTCGAATTCCTTACCTTGACTAAATCGCAGAAAAGGTACAAAAAATAACTTCAATCATATTAATTTAATTAATTTATAAACAATGGAAACTAAAGGCCTTGGATTATCAGCAAAACAATAATAGCTAAATCTATTTACAGATTTTAATTTTAAATTTCAAGTGACCCTTCCTACATTAGGCCGCGTGCTTACTTCGCTTTATATAATCTTTGCTAACTTTACGTACGTGGTTCTAACGCGTCATCACATCACCCCATTTAGCAGGAAAGATTATCTGTTCTTCTATTTTTAGTTTAATTAAATATTTAAATCTTTTAAAACACATTGTGTGTGTGTATTCATACAACAATTTGTGTAATATTATTGAGTATATGTAAAAATATCTAATTACGCAGAAATTCTTTTCAGAATGTGCAATGATTCCGGTGTCTTGTAAATGTATTCTTGTAGTACTTACTTTGAAATTGTTAGTACCATTAAAATCTTCAGAAATTCTATTACTACATTAATGTCTAATAAACTTGTTGCTTACAATCGTAAACAAATTAATCAAATTTAAAAGTGGTTACCATAAATTTGTATACTTTTCAATAACTTTACAATGGCTTCCCATAAAATTTTATACAGTTGTAAAATTTTAATTTAGTTATACCCCATCTAACCCTGCACCTAAAATACACACCTAAAGTTGGTATTAAGTTTGAAGTTTTTCATTACAGCTGCGTAGGACTTCAACTCACGGAAGTAATCATATGTGCCATAAATATTACAATGAATGAATTTGGCGATAAATTTAACTTGAGGTTTAACACATTTTATTACTTTGCAACAGCATATACAAATTAATTTTTGGTAAGATCTTAGGTTCCTGATCTTAGAGATCAGCTGTTAGTATTCACCCTAAAATACTAGTAATAATAATATGTTAGTATGTTACACTTGCCTATAGTAGCACTTACATTTTTTTAATATTGAGAGCGGTCGTTACGGGAGATGTATCCTAATGTCAACTAAGTGCGTACTTGATCTCTTGGTTGTTTTATGTTAGGATGGGGCTGGGGTAGGATAGGAATATTGAGTGTATTTTCAAAGAGTATCACGTTCGCTACCGCAATGTTAGCAAAATAACTATCGGTGTAGACCAGCCGGCTCACATATGCGCCGTGCGGTCTCTCACCATGGACCGACGGCTCAGATATGCGCCGCTCTGAGTAGTTGAAATGGACCGACGGCTCATATTTCGTATCGGACTATAGACATGTCTCACGTTAATGTGGGACATTTGGTCTCTCAGTTATCAAGGTCAATGCCGTCAAAATCCTCCTGACACATTGTTTATTCCTTCGTGACCCATTCTATTCTATTAGAATCATAAAGAATGTACTTTAAATGGCATTTATCAACACAGGATGTTAACCTGTCACAAATAACAAGTGTATTTGTAAATATTCAGTTGGCCTACTCTATATGGAACACAAATGTAAACATATTTTTTCTCTGATAAAATATTGTTTATAATGTCAGCATCTTTTCAATAAGATATGTAGCCTATATAAGCAATCTGTCTAGCCAAGACGATAGGTGGGAGTTAGTTGATATAAGCCTTTGTATGATATTTCTGTTTTTAAGTGTATATAGTGTTTTTTCTATTATGTAGCAAAATTTAATAGCTTATATACTTTGTATAATTTAATAAAATTTTACGTACTTTTGAAAATTTGTTTTTATCAAAATCATATTTGGTTTCGGATTTGAGGGGCTACACTGTAGTGCCTCATACGTGGGAAGCCCATAACATGATAAGATTTTCATGCTATAGACCGACCGGCTCACATATGCGCCATCATAAAAACGCACTAAAAACAGCAAAAACAAAAATATACAACAAACACACATACACCAACGGTTTGTATGAAACATAATAAGTTATTATAACAACTTTCCACGTTTAGTCTATAATGAAGGTCAGGCCCACGTTAACGTGGTCTCTGTGGAAAGATCGAATTCTTAGCGTCGGTCCCTCGAGAAAACCTAGATGGGGCATATATGCGCCGCTCGGTAGCGAACGTGGTATGGGGGTTATATTGTCGAAAAGTATAATCGAGTTATAATGTAACTGGGTGTTGAGTACGTGTGTTGAGTGTAGTTTGAAATGTTTGTATATTTCATATTGTGTGGTTGTGTAGCGATGGTTATTTTTGCTTTGTTTATAAAGAATTTGTAGATTTGATGTAATGTTTGTGTAGCTGTGGTTTGTGGATATGAGGTGTTGATTGAGTGTTATTGTTTGTGAGTGCTTTTGTGTTCTTGGTAGCGTGTGTAAAATGGCCTTCCTGTTGGGGTTGCGTAAAAACTGGGGCAGTGAAAAACTAGTAGCTCAAGTGAAGATGGAAATAATATGAATAATAATATAAGTTACATACTATATAAATTTAAGTTAATTTATTATTTTTTAAAAAGAGGAAAAGTTTTAGGCTTCTGATATACAGGTTTTTTTTAATATAGATCTAGAAAGATAGGTTCAAACTGTAAACTTAAAATTAGCTCTTCTCTAGCAAAAATTATTTCTTTTAAATCTCATAAAATTATAAAACAATTTCAAAGCTAAATATTTCATACAATAACAAGATCTCGTTTCAGTTATTAAGACAACATCTTCAAGAGTTAGCCACAGAATACGCCTGAAGTTGGTGTACGCAATAGCTTCGTTCATAACCAAAGCATAGCTAGATTCTCGGACCCCTCTGCGCTATTTGTAGGAATCCCAGACAGTGATTGCCAAACGCAATTTTGCCGGAAGTTGTAAATCGAATCTATTCTAACGTTGTACTCCCTTGCAATACTTTCCTAGCCCCGTATAAAACCGAATACTAGACGACTAGTTATGTATAGTAATGTAACAGTTTTAATTTTTGTAAAATTATTTTATTCAGTTCTCCTCCTTAGTGTGTCTGTCCTATTAACGTTGACAATCAGCAGCGCTATTTAAACCCTGTCCAATGCTCTTCTAAAAGTTCTCCTTGTGCTGATTCCGTACCATTGTAGTAAAGTCTTCAGACAAGATGTCCTGCTACGGCCCGGACCTCTTGTGCCATCTATTTTACCTTGTAGAATAATCTGAAACATTTTGTGTCACGTAAAATAAGTCTGAAATATTGTAGTTTTCTCTTTTTGATAGTGTGTTTGATTTATGATTTCTGTTTGTTTATTTAGATAATTGAGTACTGTGTATTGCGGACTTTGTCAACCCACGAATGCGCTGCATACGCCGGAAGGTCCACATTTTTCGAAAGCTTCCAGTCTCTTACACATGGCATCTGTGAGTGTCCATGCTTCAGCCCTTCCAGGCACTTACACATGGCATCTATGGCTGCACATGCTTCAGCCCTTCCAGGCTCTTACACATGGCATCTGTGAGTGTCCATGCTTCAGCCCTTCCAGGCACTTACACATGGCATCTATGGCTGCACATGCTTCAGCCCTTCCAGGCTCTTACACATGGCATCTGTGAGTGTCCATGCTTCAGTCCTTCCAGGCACTTACACATACCATCTTTGAGTGTCCATGCTTCAGCCCTTCCAGGCTCTTACACACGGCATCTATGGCTGCTCATGCTTCAGCCCTTCCAGGCTCTTACACATGGCATCTGTGAGTGTCCATGCTTCAGTCCTTCCAGGCACTTACACACGGCATCTATGAGTACTCATGCTTCGGCCCTTCCAGGCACTTACACACGGCATCTGTGAGTGCTCATGCTTCAGCCCTTCCAGGTACTTACACACGGGATCTGTGAGTGTCACTGCTTCAGCCCTTCCGGTCTCTTACACACGGCATCTGTGAGTGCTCATGCTTCAGCCCTTCCAGGTACTTACACACGGGATCTGTGAGTGTCACTGCTTCAGCCCTTCCGGTCTCTTACACACGGCATCTATGAGTGCTCATGCTTCAGCTCCCTACATGAGAATACTGATGACATGACATCTAAGAATACGAATCCTTAAGGGTATATCGATATCGCGGCTGCATAGTACGGCCTTCATTTTGATAAAGGCGCCTTGAGCTTGTTCTATTCGGGAATTTATTTCTTGTGTGGTGTCCCAATTTTCATAGAGTGTGGATTCCAAATACTTGTACTGTTACACGCGTTCCAAGAGTTTTCTATCATTCTAAACGACCAAACACCTCCTTTTTTGATTCAGGATAATGCCTCCTTTTCCTGAATAACCTTTTGTTATTCAGCTGCAATGATAATTATTATTTAATGATCACAAAACCAATTTCAGAGGGAAATACAAAGTAATAAAAGTATACTAAAATTTAAAAGTACATAAAGTTGTAATTTTCTCGATTTAGACAAATAAATGATTTGATCGCCAGCATTGAGTAAACATTATATTAGACGATTTTCCTTTTTGATTTCAAACCAACAAAAGATATCAACGGCTTTATGAAAGGAAATCTGACGTGTTTCATTTCAATTGATAATAGAGGCAATCAATTAAATTAACTTTATTGAGTCATAAATAGGCCAAGGTAGTTGTTGTTCAGTTTAATTTTAATAATGAATAAATATTAATTCATTCTAAATACACTGTAATAGGAATAAACCAGTACGTACAGAAGTCTAGCCTATGTGCATTAATTTAGCTGGAGGTCAACGAACTATGTTCAATCGATCACAGATTAGCAATCATTTTTTCACATGCAATGTTTTTAATCTCAGAACTGAAAGAAACTCTAACTGGTAATAGATATTTACAATGCAACAGATTGTGACTAGAATAAAATTGTATTGTTCCGTTTCTTTTTGAGTTTAACATCAGTAACAGATGCAATAAATGTTTATGCATAAACTGCTTATTGCCTGTTGTCAAATTGTGATCATATGGTAACAATGTGGGGTAAAACATCTTAAAATTTGCTTTTAACGAAGCTCATGACAAAAAGTAACTTTTCACTCCAAGGAAGCCTCTAGTTTGAAAATTGTGCACATTTTCAGCTGATTTTAGCTGTAATTTCCAGAAATAAATTGAATGATAAGTTTACTAGTAGGTCAATCATCTTTAAATCAGCTACCTAAAGGTCAGTGACGTTACTCAAAGATATTACATAAGATGACTAGCATTACAACAAATCGAAAGGATGACAGTGGTTTTTTCAGGGCATTAGTTTCACTTCTTTCCTCCAGAGGGGAGGCTTTCAGAATGCCACTTCCTTGTATTCTAATTACTCGAATATTTCAAACACTTGATATTGATTCTGAACTAATTCGCGGAACTCGCACCCCCCCCCCCCGTACAAATATAATCCTAAAATACTTTTATCGGTTTTGTAGAATTATCCCACTTCCTAGTTGATATCTTTATGGCCTGGTGTAATCAATAAAATAAGCTTGGGGTAAAGATTGCTTTATTCTTTATTAAATCCTATTTTTAACTAAATATAGACATTAATGTGTAATAAATTTATTTATAGTCCCGTCTTGGACGTTACATATAAGGAATTGCCAAATAATTTTTGTTAGCAACTTCGATTTTCATGAAAGTTTGGATTCAAACTATTTTTATCCTCTAATACAAAATCTACCCTGTAGCAGAGGAGGCTTTTTATTTTATAGAGATGAAAACTACCCGTTTGTAAAGAATTATAAAAGTTTAGAATATACCATGTGACTAAAATAATTTTTAATCGAATTATTGTTTAAATCCCTCGAATGTGATTTATATAGCTTTACAAAGTTTCAACCCTTAAACTTTTTCCTTCGGGGCGGTTTTTAATTTAATAAAATGATTTTTAAAAGTTTATTTTCAGAACTTAAAATGAGTTGAATAAGAATTATTTTACTAATAGAATATAATTTGTGATTTTTAAAAATTGCTTCATCCCTTATAAAAACCAAATTACAATTCAAAATATACAAGTCGTTTTAATTTTACTTTTAAATTTAACTTCGTTTAGGTACTGAAAACCAGAATTTTTTATACATTTTTGAAGATAATTTGAGATAATATATAGATTAACAACCACTACTACCACCTCTATTGATGGGTTTTTAATATATATAAATATATATATATATATATATATATATATATATATATATATATATTTAAATACCTTAAAAAGTTCTAATGTACGACTTGCAGGTATAGTTTAATATTCAATTTTTAAAATATAAGTTATCATTCAGTGTATTAACCTTTATAAATCAACCATACTAATTAATTTTACA
Organism: Prosapia bicincta; assembly: GCA_036971475.1. NCBI lineage: Eukaryota > Metazoa > Arthropoda > Insecta > Hemiptera > Cercopidae > Prosapia > Prosapia bicincta. Next base: position 113,048,256 of record JBAIZL010000001.1, on the reverse strand, counting down.
AATGAGGAAACAAACTAATTCTATACAAATTAGACTATACTTTGTTTTCTTATTATCAAAATCTGTTTATTACCCAATTATTACAAAATCAACTAATTAATTATCACCTTTTTGAGAAATATTATAATTTTTTTTATTGGGGTCCTCGCTGTAGGTTGCTAGGTGACTCCTCTGACATCTCTTTTATGAAATACAATAGATAGAAATTATTGGAGAGCAACTTAAGGTGAATTCTCTTCCCTGGTCAACAAGAAAGTAAAACATCGACATGAATCAAAGCAACGTCCACATTACAGACTAAATTACACTAGATTCAGTCTAGAGGTCAACTCCTTTCTAACAGGATAACTCTCGGCGCGTATGTGCAATGTAATCGACTGCTTTGTTATGTTCAGTGTATGTTTCAACAAAGAGGCCTTTCATAATCTATAGATTGCACGATGTTTCAAGAATCGTATTCAAGCAGTCAAGTGTTCAGTTCTTTATATTGAAACAAGTAGAGTACAATGCTTTCCTACACCTGCAGAAAAAACTTTTATTCTTAAACGTCCACAAGCAGGTCAAACAAAATCGATACACAGTATAACAACTGTACAATATGCAAGAAGACTTTTATAAGGGTTTTCGACAAGAAATTGATTTGGTAATAAGTTAATTAATTATTTGATTTAATTGTATTGAAGTTAATTGATTTTAAGTAATTAATTATTTGAGTAACTAAGTGAAAACTGTTAAATAGAGTTACTTTATGAAACACAATAATAGTTTTCACTTAGTTGCACCTATGATTTATTCAGGGCATTGAAGATGATTACAACAAGCAGCTTAGACAATTTTAGTTAAATATTCAGCGAAGGAGAAATTTATTAGAGAATGCTGTACAATAATGTTTTGAAGGTTAGAAGATGGATGCGTAACCTCTAAGTACACGCTGATCAAAAATATGTTGATTTGTGGTTAAGGAGAACTTTTAAAAACTAGTAAAACGAATGGCTGGAATATGATATTTGTTACTTCAAACTGAGCGAATCAGATTTTCAGACAAACATGTTTATTTGAGTCATTTAAATATTTACAGGTGCTCCTTCATGTAACTACGAATTTCAGAGTAATTTGAATTTAGATAGAAGGAATTTGTCATCCATAGGTTATCCGAGCAAATAATATCTTACAACGAACAACTAGTAAAACATTAATTATTTCAGTAAATTGTAATCTACTACGAGTAAATGCCACTTGACATCCATAAATGGTCAGTTTTTGTAATCTAACTAGGAGGTTACAATTTGCGGTGGAAAGGTCTGTTGAGTGTGGTCAGTGCACAATTCCATTGACTCATCAATCTATTCAGGTTATGCAGAATACATTCTGGTTATGTACACAAAGAAAGTTCCGTTGCCTGATAAATATTCATTAGCATATTCATATTTTTGACATTTGTAGCTTCTATAAAGCCTTTTATTGTTTGATTTAATTATATTACTTTAAACCGGGTGTTGTATTATTCATCTGAGGTTTTATATTTCCCTGTATATTGAACTGAATACAAATATCAAAGCCACTAATTACTGACGTTTACAGTATACGTGTTTCGAAATTAGTCATTACATTGTTCAATAAAAAGGTCCGAAGATGAACAGAGAAAAGTTCAACATTGATCATTGATTGAACATGTATTGACCAGGACGTGTGCTGAAAATATCAATAAAAACTGGTTGTACATTTTTATTTAATTAGAAGTACTCATATTTTTTAATTCACTATTATTATATATTTATTCGAATATCTCCAAAACAAGTTTTTATATAAGTAAAAACCCTTGACATGCAATCTTCAGCAATGCCATATTCAAGTGTATGTTTTAAAAATCTAGTTTTAAAACATATAGGTATATGTTTAGGTTAAATCGTAGTCAGTGAAAATATATAAAAACAACTATATCGTCTTTCAATCCTGTCCATTAGCTCACACTCTTTTTATGTATTTCTTGTACAAATTTTCAATCAATAAATTTTTTTTATTTATGCAATTAAGTTCAAATATTTTTTTTAACCCTATGGTGGATGACAATTGATGTTATTAGAGATTATTAAAATATATATTCATTAAATTAATTTTAAAAAACTAAATGCCTCGGTCGGATTCGAACTGAGTAACTAAATGTTTGAAATTTAGCATTTTGGCACTTAGTCAACATTCCCATAACTAGAAATTAGTTATGTACATAAATATATATGTAGGTTCTCTTAAAGATGTTTATGAAATTATAAAAGAAAGGTTCCTTGCTATAGTGAAACATTACAAGAGGTAGATAGAATGAGGTAGGTGAGTGAGGTAGGTGAATGAGGTAGATAGAATGAGGTAGATAGAGGTGAATGAGAAGTTATAGACCGCCAACAGCTTTTCAAATTAGAGACGAAAAAAGAAAGCGAATAAATAGTAACGAACAAAAGTAATAGTCAAACACCATATACTGTATAGAGAGGGAAATGGAAAATTGCAAGGAAATTTACTTTCTATTTTGACACGTAATATTGTAATTCTGTCATACGTATATACATATTTATATTCATTGTAATTATAAAATAAAAAGTAAGTAAAATCATATCTTTCTTTCTCAACCTCAGTAGGAATTAAAAAAAAAATTTATATTATTCTTAAATGATTTTTTTATTAATTATAAAAACATTTATATTTCAATGATGTACCAAAAACAAAGACTTGTTGAGTTTTAATTATTCACAGGTTTTTTTGTGTAAAGAGGAAAGTATCTAAAAAATTATAAAACTCGAATTCCTTACCTTGACTAAATCGCAGAAAATATACAAAAAAATAACTTGCCATAATAATTTAATTAATTTATAAACAATGAAAACTAAAGGCTTTGGATTGTCAGCAAAACAATAATAGCTAAATCTATTTACAGATTTTAATTTTTAATTTCAAGTGATACTTTCTACAGTAGGCCGTGTGGTTACTTAGCTTTATATAATCTTTGCTAACTTTACGTACGTAGTTCTAACGCGTCATCACATCACCTCATTTAGCAAGAAAGATTATCTGTTCTTCTATTTTAAGTTTAGTTAAATATTTAAATCTTTTAAAATACATTGTTTGCGTATTCATACAATAATTTGTGTAATATTATTGAATATATGTAAATATTATTTTGTTACCACGTTCCCACCTCTTGATATGAAATACTCCCACGACACTGTAAATAAATGGTATGGGCATATGAAAAAGAATCAAATATTATATTTATTGCAAAAAATTATTTATGTATAAATACTTTTACAAGAAACATGATATAACAATTCAAGTTTTAATTTGCAAGGTAAATTTTAACTGATAAGAGAAAAATCTGTTAGTGAGATGCTTGAGCTTGCATTTATTACACTAGAATGCCTATTTGAGATCGTATTTTAGTAAAGGTACAACCCAAGTTATTAGCAGCATCAAGTTTGTTCCTATAATATTAAATATTTTAATTTATCTTATTATTTTCCAACTGGTTTCGCGCCCCCTGACTTGCCTTCACGCGCCCCAAGACGGGCGTCCCCCCAGTTTGGGAACCGAATGGTCTAGAGTCTATAGTAACAGAATCTTGTCTGAATAAACAGAATTCTTATTAAAAAGGTGTGAAAACCGATGTTGTAACACAATGTTTGAGTTTGTTAAACCACTTAATAAATTTACAAAACCAGTGATCGATTAGAGCTTGTTAAAAAAGGCCTATTTGTTCAAATAAAATGTAATCTATGTTATGTATATTTAATGCGGTTGAATATTAATGTATAACATTCAAAAGAAACACACACACACACACACACACACACACACACACATATATATATATATATATATATATATATATATATATATATATATATTTATAAATGTCTGCCAAAAAATACTCTGCTTCCAGTTTTCCCATTCTTAAAGAAAAATTAAAAACTCGCTTCGTGTAAAATAATACTGTAAAAAGTGTCAATCCGAATGTAACCTGTACGTCACTAATGAGATTTGAGTTACAAAGGGTTTGGTACAAAAACTTAAAATGGCTTGTTGGAAATAAAATGTAATTTTCGTGCACGTCTGCCCTACATTGCTTGCAGCTGTTAAACTGTTTCAAACAGATGTTAAATTTCTCATGTAAAAAAAGAACTTAACGCCAGCTGCTCCGCTGTTCCAGTTAGCTATAAATAAAACAGCTGATCCTTAGAGTAAGGTCTAAAATAAGTATATTGACCTATTAACGGGCAACAAATGAAGAATAGACTTTCTCAAGTTTAAAGAATTATTGGAATTAAAATTTTCCATTATGATTGTAGTACATCTTTAATTTTTTGGTTAAAATTTATTATTTTGCATTTCCTAATTAACAATTAACTAAGTAAACTATATGATGGAATATCCTTGATCTTTTGTCATGTCGCAAAATCTTACTTTAGTCACATATAGCCTACTGACGTCCCGTCCTGCGCTCTAGAGTCAACTCTCTTCTGTTCAAATTCTCTTTATTTTAATCAATGCAATCAAGATGATTACGACAACCGACTTTAAAGAAATATTGTTTGCTGAACTGTGCTGATGGAAGACTTTGACAGTTTACTACCAGCTATACGTTCGGGAGTAGGGGTTTGTTCTGATACTAAACTCATCTAACCCAAGACACTAAAACCATTCCATGAAGCTATTTCCTACAATATGCTGTGCAGTCTAGAAGCTACTTCCTGCATTACGCTGAGCAGTCTAGAAACCATTTCCTACATTGCTCTGTGCAATTAAGAAGCTATTTCCTATATTAAGTTTTGCAGTCTAGAAGCTATTTTCTACATTACGGTTTGCAGTTAAGAAGCTATTTCCTACATTACGGTTTATAGTTTAGAAGCTATTTCCTACATTACGCTGTGCAGTCTAGAAGCTATTTCCTATATTACGCTGTGCAGTCTAGAAACCATTTCCTATATTGCTCTGTGCAGTCTAGAAGCTATTTCCTATATTACGTTTTGCAGTCTAGAAGCTATTGTCTACATTACGCTTTGCAGTCTAGAAGCTATTTCCTATGTTACGATGTGCAGTCTAGAAGCTATTTCCTACACTACGCTGTGCGGTCTAGAAGCTCTTTCCTATATTACGCTGTGCAGTCTAGAAACCATTTCCTATATTACACTTTGGAGTTAAGAAGCTATTTCCTACATTACGCTGTGCAGTCTAGAAGCTATTTCCTATATTACACTGTGCAGTCTAGAAACCATTTCCTACATTACACTTTGGAGTTAAGAAGCTATTTTCTACATTACGCTGTGCAGTCTAGAAGCTATTTCTTATATTACGCTTTGCATTCTAGAAGCTATTTCCTACATTACGCTGTGCAGTCTAGAAACCATTTCCTACATTACAC
>JBAIZL010000001.1:112815349-113040349 GCA_036971475.1 Prosapia bicincta | reverse complement strand
GCAGAAATGTAATCGAAACAATTGAAAATGAATCGTGTGCAAAAAGATAGCGTACACATTATTTTTAAATAAATTTTAATTTCGTAACCATCCGTTTTCATTATTGTGTATTTTTAAAAACATCTTACACTAAATTCAGTATAAAATATTGCATAAAGCAGAATGTAACATAAACATTCCAATCGCATTAGGCATGGAATCAAAAATAGGCCTATTACAGTATAGCCTAACTGATAAAAAATTATAGCTATTTGTATAGATAGATGCGTCGGTACACTCTTGACTAAACATTACGCAATTGGTGTAAGTACTAAGTAAATAAGCACTTGGCAAACCGCAGCGTAATATTTGTACAGAAGTCTTAATTATCGACAACGCAACACAATAAATTAAAAGCAGTAAACAAAGCATCTCCCACTTTATGCTTGTGACGTCATATTGTCCAACAGTGAACGTATAAAGCCTCAACACGGTGGTCAATTGTATTAGCTGTGAGCTAATTGCCGATCAATATAACCCCTGTGAAACTGTATTTCATTAACATCTGTAATGTCTATGACTAATAAGTTATAAATTGTAGCTTAAATATTAAAATATCACGTAGAGTAATATGTAGGCCTACATAAATTTACTATGTAATTTGTTTTTCAAAGCTTTTAAAAATACTTTAGGCAATACTGGTTTATGGTCATCTTGGTTACTAATAGGATATGAAATATTATTTTAACATATAATCTTTAATCTCTATTTAATCATCGATTTTAAATCTTATGTAATCCTAAATGTTCAGTTCTTTAAAAATACTAATATTATTCATATTACTATTAAAAAACTAATTTGATGGTATTTTTTTCAATTCCTTCTATTAGTTTACAGTCTCGTTATATATATATATATATATATATATATATATAAATATCGCAATATGTATTCTTGTGTATTAATAAAGAACGAAGTCAAAATACAAATACAAGAATTATAATTGAATTTACAATTCAAAGCTTTTCGTTGGCTAACAGTACCAACATCATCCTAAATTTAATTATAATTCTTGTATTGTATTTTGACTTAGTTCTTTATATATATATCTTGTTCAAAATTTCAATCAATAAAATACTTTTTATTCATTCATCATTAATTAAATTTAATAAAATGAATTAATTTTAGTTTCATATTGGAGAAAAACTTTTCACAAAAGGGGCAAGTATGCAATTATGTTATTTCGTCCCTTTTGGCTGATTGTATTTTATAGGTTATGTGGTAGTACAGTTGTTTTAACGCCTAGGTTATGCTACTTTATTTATAATTGAAATTTTAATTATTTAATAAAAAGTAACTACTGTAAAATTTTCTTTGTTGACCTAAGTAGAAATTGACTTTAAAAATGTTTTGTTTGTTTTACTTGGTTAATTTAAGATAGATACATTACATGAAATTTATAAAACCATAATAAAGTAACGTTTAAGACAATTTATTGTAGTTAATTTCGTTAGATGTCGAAAACTTGTATGCTTAACCAAATGAAGTGTATTATTCATTTTCCCCAAACAAACAAGACCTTTACATTCGGTTTAAACTTCTTCATTGTTGCCAACATATTCGTGAAATGAAGTTACTGCTTTTATCAATTCTTTTGAGTTATCTAAGACTCTTGATGTTCATTTCAAGAAAGTGAACTGATCTACGTGAACCATAATTCTTCCCAAAATCTTTGAACCAGAGAGAAAAACTGCTCCTACATTAATCAAACTTTTATTCTGTTACATCCCTAATAGACTATAATTGCATAATGTGTTTCCGTCTTAAAAAAAAAAAAAAAACACGACAGCCGTGACACTGCTTGACCGAAGGGTAACGTCATCATTTTATTTGTAAAATAAACGCATTAATAATTCGATACGAACAAACACAATACATTACTTTATTATTTGATGCGTTTAAATTTAATTTGAAAATAGTCTGTAGTCAATTATTTCACTCGAAAAATAAAGATTGTCATTACAAATCCAACATCAATATAGTTTAGCCAGAGCTACATTTCAACATACGCTACTACTAGTGCACAATAGAGAAAGTAACATAACCTATAAGTAATAAAAACAGCTGTGGGGTAAAATCATATATTATAACGTAAATTAATCAAATAGGCCTATACGATATTTCTGTTCATACTGTATAGTTATTTTAGGAACTATATTTAAAAATTATACAAGCACATTCTTCAGACAATCTCCAAGTAGTGACAAAAACAGCGGTTAGCTTAAACTTTTATGTTTGACATTCTGAAATCTTCGGGACAAAAATCATTGATCTTTGGGGCACCATTGAAGAATTAAAAAAAAAATGGTTCCCTTTAATTAACAAATGGAATTTTAATAGTAGCTCAAATTTAATTTTATTGTTTGTTAAACACAGGAACCAAAATTTTAGGAGAGGGGAACCAGAATTTGCTTTAGCACCTCCGTTAGTAATTTGGTGCAATCGCTTCAGAAACTGTAATACTGGTCATTCCATAACTTTTATTCGAATCGTGAAATATTTTAAATCAATTTAGGCGTATGGGCAATATATGGGATACTCAACGTTTAAATGTTGAAGTTTTTAGAATACATTTAAATACTTGCCTTTTATACAGCAAGGACAGATCTCTTACTACAAATCTTTATACAAATACCATAGACAAGGTTAAACTGAAACTAAATACCAGTGATAAAACCGACTTTGGCGGAACCGGTTTTCCATTAACTCTTATTTATACCTAAAACATTAGGCCAATAAGTCCAGTTACACATCCATATGACGTAAAAACAGATCGTAAATTTTAGTAATGAAATGAGCAAAGTCCTAAATGGGATTAACGCTATTCCAGGGTGAATAAACTGTTAGAATTATTTTAGCGATATTGCCACATACAGTTTAGGCCTGATAAGGAATTGTGTTCGTAATACCAACTTTCGAATTTGTAAAAATTAATTTTAATCATAATAGTTCAATTCTTTGTGTAACATACGCAGTATGGGATACGTCAGTAAAATGTGATATTCTTTATATCTTCTACAGCTGGATTCTTTCTGTGACTCATTCAGGTAAAATGTGATATTCTTTATATCTTCTACAGCTGGATTCTTTCTGTGACTCATTCAGCACGTGATACATACATCAGTAAAATATAACATTCTTTATATCTTCTGTATATGTTCAATTCTTTCTGTAACTTATGCAGTATGGGAATTATACGTCAGTAAAATGTGATATTCTTTATATCTTCAATAGTTGTATTCTTTCTGTGACTCATTCAGCACGTGATACATACATCAGTAAAATATAACATTCTTTATATCTTCTGTATATGTTCAATTCTTTCTGTAACTTATGCAGTATGGGAATTATACGTCAGTAAAATGTGATATTCTTTATATCTTCTACAGCTGGATTCTTTCTGTGACTCATTCAGCACGTGATACATACATCAGTAAAATGTAACATTCTTTATATCTTCTGTATATGTTCAATTCTTTCTGTAACTTATGCAGTATGGGAATTATACGTCAGTAAAATGTGATATTCTTTATATCTTCTACAGCTGGATTCTTTCTGTGACTCATTCAGCACGTGATACATACATCAGTAAAATATAACATTCTTTATATCTTCTGTATATGTTCAATTCTTTCTGTAACTTATGCAGTATGGGAATTATACGTCAGTAAAATGTGATATTCTTTATATCTTCTACAGCTGGATTCTTTCTGTGACTCATTCAGCACGTGATACATACATCAGTAAAATATAACATTCTTTATATCTTCTGTATATGTTCAATTCTTTCTGTAACTTATGCAGTATGGGAATTATACGTCAGTAAAATGTGATATTCTTTATATCTTCTACAGCTGGATTCTTTCTGTGACTCATTCAGCACGTGATACATACATCAGTAAAATATAACATTCTTTATATCTTCTGTATATGTTCAATTCTTTCTGTAACTTATGCAGTATGGGAATTATACGTCAGTAAAATGTGATATTCTTTATATCTTCTACAGCTGGATTCTTTCTGTGACTCATTCAGCACGTGATACATACATCAGTAAAATATAACATTCTTTATATCTTCTGTATATGTTCAATTCTTTCTGTAACTTATGCAGTATGGGAATTATACGTCAGTAAAATGTGATATTCTTTATATCTTCTACAGCTGGATTCTTTCTGTGACTCATTCAGCACGTGATACATACATCAGTAAAATATAACATTCTTTATATCTTCTGTATATGTTCAATTCTTTCTGTAACTTATGCAGTATGGGAATTATACGTCAGTAAAATGTGATATTCTTTATATCTTCTACAGCTGGATTCTTTCTGTGACTCATTCAGCACGTGATACATACATCAGTAAAATATAACATTCTTTATATCTTCTGTATATGTTCAATTCTTTCTGTAACTTATGCAGTATGGGAATTATACGTCAGTAAAATGTGATATTCTTTATATCTTCTACAGCTGGATTCTTTCTGTGACTCATTCAGCACGTGATACATACATCAGTAAAATATAACATTCTTTATATCTTCTGTATATGTTCAATTCTTTCTGTAACTTATGCAGTATGGGAATTATACGTCAGTAAAATGTGATATTCTTTATATCTTCTACAGCTGGATTCTTTCTGTGATCTATGCAGTATAGGATTTATACATAACTAAAATGTGACATTCCATTAAAATTATATAGCCGAGTCTTTCAGTGTATAAACCTTCTTGATTTAAAAATGCACAAGTTAAACTTCCAAGTTAAAGCTTCTAAATTTTTTAAATAAACCTAAATGAATAGTTTCTCAGAGAGTATGGACTTAATTTTGTACCAGCCCAACAAAAGAGTTTTTCACGAACTCTTTAATAATTTAAAACTCTTATAATATTATGAAAGAGTTTGTGCAAAAAACTCATTTAATAAGCTCACTAACAAGGTATTTATAAGTGTATCCCCTTCTACCTCCTAGTTTAAACTCACTTCCTCCCCTTAGCTTTTCTGTGATCTTTCGTGGGTCGCGGGGGGTTTCCCGGCAACTGGAAGAGTGTAACTAGTCCCTTCATCTTATCGGCACTTGGAGGACTGCAGAAACCCAAGTGTAATAACACAGGATCGTGAAACAAGCTCATCCAAATCTGCCTCAGAAAAGGTTCCTTAGGAATGGTAGTTTCATTAAGCTAGCTGTGGACTCTCTTCTTCCACTTCCGGCCGCCACGATGATAGGGCAGGATTTCCGGCCCAGATTGAGTAGAAAAAGTTCGTATTGTCGTCTCTAATTTTCTCATTTGCTTATTTTTAGTATTAGTTTTTCAAGTGCAAAATTAGATGAAGGAATTTTATTTTTTAACGACTATTATCTCATAGTTTGTTCTTTTGCTTGCTTTTCCACCTCAGTTCATGAGTTCATTTTGGAAGAAAACACTACTCACGGTAAAACTGTTACTGTTTCTTTAAGGGCTTCTTGCTTGGACATTACTTTTTACATTTTCAGTAATGGTGTTAACCAAGTTTGTTTTATCAGTGACTTTCAAGTGTTCAAAATCCCGATGAACAAAAAATTCAAAATATTTTTCGCATTGTTATTTCTTATTGTCTATGTCGGATTACAGAAACTGCTGTAAATACTTTAAAAAAACCCATCAAGTGGCTGTATCATGTGGCTTTCATGCGAGTGAATATAAAGGTTATAACATTCTCTTTCAAGAACTTTAAGCCTCTAAATTGAAGTAGAATGAATAGATGTGTTTACAGAAGAGTAAATTAGATAATTCTCAACAGTTTCTATTTAGTTTGAAAGCTTTTCAGACAATTTTAAATATGAAAGTAAGGTCACAATATAAGTATAAACGCCATACATGAGAGGTAAACTTCCTCGGGGCAAAATGTACGGTTTGGATTTTTTTAAAGGTGAAAAATAAAAAGACTGCTACCATCGTCTAAACTGCATTAGTTTATCTAACAATAATCCTATCATTAAAACTAAATAACAAAATCAAATCAAACTTATTCAAGTCACATATTTACAAACTTAAAACTAAATAGTTAACCTAGTTTAACATAAAATTTTCACCTAAACATAAATAGTAAAATTAAAATTAAAGAAATAAATTATAATAATTCTACCTAAACTAACTAAAACTAAACAAAAATATTTTTAAATGAATTAAATAGATTCAGATGGCGGAAGAGGGCGATGACAACTTTCGATGGCCGTGACATCGTCCCTTAAAACTATCATTAACTTCTCGAAGATCGTGACTTGTAATAGAAATCGATCAACTCATCACACTCAAGCAGAATATGCTTGACTGTGATGAAACCTCCGCAAAACTGACACAGTGGTGTTTACTATATTAAATGGTCCATAAATAGCCCATGCTACAAATTCATTATTAAAAAAATGATAATAGTAAAAATTTTAATGATAAAAATATTGTATAATATGTAGAAGAAAATTTATATTTTTCAATTCGTACTATTAGTTTACACTCTCCCTTGTACAAATGTTCAAAGGTTAATAAAAATACTTTTTTATTCACCCACTAAAGTTCAAATACTTTTTTTAAAACTTGTATTATATGACACTTGATGTTAATAGGGTCTACAGTTTTTTCAACACTAATTCTTTAATTAAATTGAATTAATTTTAATTACTAAAATTTCCACCTAATATTGTGATTCTGTCATATTGATACACATATTTATATTAATTGTAATTATTGAATAAAATGTAAATAAAATAAAATTTTTCTTTGTTAATCTAAGTAGGGTTGACTTACAAAAATACAAATGTGTATTACTTGTTTTATTGCGGTACCAAATGGTTCAAAATTTTAGCCAATATGTTGCAAAAAATATTTAATTAATTTTTTCCTGAATATAACAATACCCTTTTATATTGTAGCATGGCTTACAATTTTCTACTTAAAAAAACCAATTCCACTATTGAAATAATATTCTATTAATAATACCCAAAAACGCAAAGAAAAACAGGAGGTTTAGTATTTCTTTATTGAAATCAAATACTTTTGGGTTTGAATATATCCTGCTAAATAGCAAAAAACTACTAATAGTCCGATTAGTCAAAAACTTACCAAAAAGAACACCAGAACATAATTGTGTAACTTTCAAAAGCATTGAATTTCCCGATTGGTACAATCTGATACGATAGTTTATCTGGTTATTTCCCGTTAAAGGATGCAATTTAAAATATTTACAGTGCATATTTGTACAATACCATATGTCTGGTCGCAATATATATATATGTGTGCAAAATATTATGTGGATATTCAGAAAGCACCCCCGTGGGCCACGTCTACGCAAGTCCATAGGAATTAACTACCTAACCAACAAGCACATATTTCAGAACGTATGTCCAATCCCAAGTTAGAGATCTTCGTATGGCAATTCGGAAGGTAATGAAATATAACTGAAAGTAAGTATTCTTTAATCCTTGTTCAAAGTACACACCTCTCTGATGATTTTACTTTGTGTTTTTGACTGTAATGTCTGATGAAGTAAGACCTGACTCAGAGGACGAGGACAAGTAAGTACAGTAGTCTCTCGCTATTCGCTGGTTCGGTATTCGCGGTTTCGCGGTTGATAAAATTACAGGATACCCCGCTACTTTGATTTAAAGTAGAATAGGAATGAGTCTGTGGCAGGGTATTAATGCGTGTTGTCAGTTGGAACACATTGACAGTCAACCAGCGACTGAAATTGCAGAACGAAGCAAGCTACACCACTAGTAAATCACTCCACAACAGTTACGTTGTCACTGTGCGACGAGGGGAAGTTTAACGTTGAATTGGCAACAAGGCTCACCCACGCAGCAAGATGTGAATTTCCTATTAGCTCAGACGGCTGTAATCCCCACTCCTTCTGGTCGATTTCACCTACCCAGAATCCTATTCTGTTTTAAATCAAACTATAATATGTATGAAATTTTTACACAAGAAAGACAAGAAAGATAGTATAGTTACTGTGCAGATTGTAGGATAATGTGTTCCCGTCTTATTTATTTTGTACAGCACTGTAGTTATTTATCACAAAGAAATTTTGTTATTCTCCAAATATCCGTTATACTGTACACTACTAAGCCTATTACTTAAAATATAGGGATTCCTTAATTATAAGGGATTCTGCTCTGGATTTAAGGCCGCAAAGGATCATTTGACTGTTCTACTGTAGTGGTCAGCTGACTGATATCTCAATGCACATGGAATTAACGGTGAAGGATTTAAACACACTAACAGTGAATATCTCGACAATCTTTTGAAAAGTTCAAAGCAAATTTTGACGAGAGAAGTGCTGGAAGAACTAGTTACCGAACCTGTGCCTATCTCGGATAGCGAAGACGAAGAAATCGTAAAAAATGTAATCTAAGTTGACATTAAAATCTGTCGGCGAAATATATGTTTAGGGGAAAAGCTGCATCCCTTGCTGAAATTGATCTCTCTTTAGAATGAACGTTAAAATTTAATCGAGAGTTGGAAGAAGTACTATCGCTAAATAAAGAAGCTTGTAAAAAACGAGAAAAAACTGTGCATGTTTAATAGAAATTTCGTGTTTTCGGATTGAAGGAAAACGTAAATAAACAATAAAAATATGTATGTAATTCTGTAGTACGTAAATATACCATACTGTGTTATAAGCGTACAGTATAGCTGTAATGAGGCCTAATGTTAACTTTTTTGGTGTGGAACGTAACACTCCCCTTTTCACTATCCGCGGTAAGTTCGGGGAACGTAACCCCCGCAAATAACAAGGGATCACTGTATTGCAATATGACAACGACCATCTATTTTAATCAAATATTAGTCTCTCTACAAAAGCGAAGTTTTATAATAGTAAACAATGTTTATTTAATGCAACATTGGGATCCTGTCTAATACACAAATCTGTTATCTGTAAAAAGTGTATAAACTGATTATAACCTAATAGTTACAGACCCTATTGTAGTTATAGCTATAATAGTTATAATACATTTTAAGTTTATTATTTTTTTTAATTGGCTAGATAATAAATATGGAAAGAAAATATGTTTGAAAAAACTTTAAACCAGTTGCCCCTCACATTTGTTTACCCTTGGCTCCCTTAAAGTAAACATATATTCTGGCGCTGCCCCTACAAAAAAAATTGCCCATTATTTTTTTGTTAGTAAATTTTTGAGTCTGCTTTTATCAATTATTTTTTCTTACTACTTATTAATATTTTTCTAGCTCTTATCGGTGATTTTTAGAAACGTTTTAAAAATATAATAATAAGCCTATAGACAGGTTTGTCAGGTTTAGGCCTGACATAAGTATTGTACATGAGTCATTCAAGAATTTTATGTTAAAACAAACAGAACTATTCACTGCGTAGAAAATAAAGATAGAATAGTAATTTATGGCGTAGCAGCTCTTTACTGTTAAAAAAACTAGTTATTAGTTTGTTTTCGTTCGTGTATTATATTTGATAATGAGTAAGTCAATGAGAATAAACAATATATTATACAGTCTATGACATTATAATTGCAACAATAGTGTACAAATAGGAGTAATAGAGAACAAGTCAAAACAATAAACTATTTAAACACAAGTGATAGGTTTGAATGTAGATTCCCATACTGTAATAGTTTAAAATACAGTAATGTGTTCATGGATCAACTTTTGTTTATTTATGTTGAAAATTCGATAAATTATCCTTTTCATGTAAACAATTAAACTCTGTAAACGCTGCACTGAGGGGAATAAAGGTAAGATTCTTCAACCTAACGCAGTGGTTCACGAACGTTTCTTACCCATGGCTCCCTTGGGGCAAAAATATTTTTTGGGAGTGACTTTAGGAAAGATTGGCCATTATTTTGTTGGTAGTAAAGTTATAGTAACTTTTTTCTTCCTACTGTACTCAATAGAGTACGAACACATCCCAGTACAATTTTAAAACAATTTTGAAAACTAAAAATAGCCTAGAATGGTATTGGCTCGCCTTACATAGTCAACATAAGCGAAACAAGAGTTTTAGCTCCTGTTATTAAAAAAATCTATTTACTGGGATAAAAATAAGGACAAAACGGTATTATATACCCACTCTTTACTCTTAAAAAATGAGTGTAACAATTTTAGGCTAACTACAGCATTATGTACTATCACGTATATGATATTTTGAAATAAAATTTTGATTTTTCTTACGATATTTTTAATTTAAACGTTCAGTACTGAAGCTCAACCTGACCTCCCTGAAATGATCCTTGGTTCCTCAGGTAGCAGCGGTGCCCCTGACAATGATCCTTGGCGTTCCAAGAAACCCTAATGCCCCTGACAACGATTCTTGGCCCCTCAGGTACCCGCGGTGTCCCTGACAACGATTCTTAGCCCCTCAGGTACCCACGGTGTCCCTGACAACGATCCTTGTCCCCTCAGGTAGCCGCGACGCCACTGGCAATGATCCTTGGCGTTTCAAGAAGCCGTAATGCCCCTGACAACGATTCTTGGCCCCTTAGGTAGCCCCGGTGCCACTGACAATGATCCTTGTCCCCTCAGGTAGCCGCGACGCCACTGGCAATGATCCTTGGCGTTTCAAGAAGCCGTAATGCCCCTGACAACGATTCTTGGCCCCTCAGGTACCCGCGGTGCCCCTGACAACGATCCTTGGCACCTTAGGTAGCCCCGGTGCCACTGACAATGATCCTTGTCCCCTCATGTAGCCGCGACGCCACTGGCAATGATCCTTCGCGTTTCAAGAAGCCGTAATGCCCCTGACAACGATTCTTGGCCCCTCAGGTACCCGCGGTGTCCCTGACAAAGGTCCTTGGCACCTTAGGTTGCAATTTATTTCTAAATAAATAATTTCATGAAATAAAAGAGTGTTTTTCAAACGTAAAAATCAATAGACTTTAATTCAATTTTCACTAATAATCATCACTCATCTTAAGACTTATGATGATGGCGTACCTATGATGATGGCGTACCTATGATGATGACGTACCTAAGATGATGGCGTAGCTATCTAAACCAGTCTGTTTAATAATTGGTAACTAGTAAAAATTGCGTGAGTTTTTAGGCTTTTGTCTGTGTTGAAAAAACCTTTTTCTAAATAAAAATGTTTAAAATTTTAATAAATAAATAGTATATTACTACTAAAATAAATTTATATATGAAATAAATAAAATAAAATAAATTTTATATGTGTAGTAAATTATTTATATAAAATACAATAAATATACTTTGGTTCATCAAGTACTAAAAGTTTTGTGTTACCATAAAAAGCTCTGGCAAGTCCAAGAAGCTGTTTTTGGCCGCCAGAGAGCGTCACTCCTCCAGGCCCTCCTATTGTTGCATCATATCCATTCAGTAAGCTTAGTATTAGTTCATGTATTCCTGCAATTTTTGCTGCTTTGATTATTTCTTCAGGGTTTGGATCTGGTCTCATGCGAGCAATATTTGCTTTGATACTAGTGTTAAATAACTCAATATCTTGAGGTAAGTAGCCAACATAATTACCAAAATTTTCTCGATTCCAAGTATATACATCAGCGCCATCAAGTATGACTACATTTGATTTATTTCAACAAATTTATTTTTATATAAATAATTATAAAATGAATTTATAATAAAAATGTATTATAAATACAGTATTATATAAAATAAAATACTGTACTATATAAAGATAAATTTATTTTTCGTAAACAAAAGAGTTGTGATTATATTTTTTAAAGAAAAGAACCACGGAAAAGTCATTCATTCTATTGTGTAAACCTAAGCGAATGTTTGTAGCATTGTTGTATTCAATGGAAACAAAGTGCAGATTTATTTTTCTTAATCCTTTGTTATTTCTGGAAGCCTGTTATCGGTCACTGCCAGGCTTATTCTGATACTATTTACAAGTTAGTCGTCAACTGAATACATTAGTGTTTTCTATTCTGTCTGAAACAATAATAAAACTTTACAGGTTTTATTAGGATGTAAATCAAGCCTTAGTTAAACTGTATAGAACGGTGGTTGATAAAGTGTACTCGCAGCTACCTGAGGGGACGAAGGATCATTGTCATGGGCACTGTGGCTACCTGAGGGGTCAAGGATCATTGCCAGGGGCTCCGCGGCTACTTGAGGGGACATGGATTATTGTCAGTGGCACCGGGGCTACCTAAGGTGCCAAGATCGTTGTCAGGGGCATTACGGCTACTTGGAACGCCAAGGATCATTGACAGGGGCGCCGTGGCTACCTGAGAGGACATGGATCATTGTCAGTGGCACCGGGGCTACCTAAGGTGCCAAGATCGTTGTCAGGGGCATTACGGCTACTTGGAACGCCAAGGATCATTGCCAGGGGCGCCGTGGCTACCTGAGGGGACATGGATCATTGTCTACCGGGGATACCTAAGGTGCCAAAGATCGTTGTCAGGGGCATTACGGCTACTTGGAACGCCAAGGATCATTGCCAGGGGTGCCGTGGCTACCTGAGGGGACATGGATCATTGTCTACCGGGGATACCTAAGTTGCCAAGGATTGTTGTCAGGGGCATTACGGCTACTTGGAACGCCAAGGATCATTGCCAGGGGCGCCGTGGTTACCTGAGGGGACATGGATCATTGACTACCGGGGCTACCTAAGGTGCCAAAGATTGTTGTCAGGGACACTGCGAGTTCCTGAGGGTCCAAGGAAATGGCTTTTTTATGAATTACTTTAAATCATGCAAATAAAATGTTATAGGGTTGCTAATAACTTTATCTACGTAGATTTTATTTGTAACGCCAGAACACTTATCCGCTATAAGTTATAGAGATATGATATAGCAAATTTTAAATAGCTTAGCACTTACTATTATAATTAGTAGTACTTTCTATAAAACAACTTCTACAATATCATACTTTTATGGTCGTAATAACTTTATCTACGTAGATTTTATTTGTAACGCCAGAACACTTATCCGCTATAAGTTATAGAGATATGATATAGCAAATTTTAAATAGCTTAGCACTTACTATTATAATTAGTAGTACTTTCTATAAAACAACTTCTACAATATTATACTTTTCATGGTCGTAATAACTTTATATATTTTCAACAGTTTGCCTATTAACAATTTAACTCATTTTATCTAAATAAATGCAATAACAAAACGTTGTTATATAGAAACCAGGTATAAAAAACAGACCATGGTTTGTGTACAATACCTCTGACTTCTTATTGCCATTTCTCGAATTACTACTGGTAGTAATTTTTGTAAAATACTGACAACCACATCTTAAATCGACTTAAATAAGCCGATTGAACTAGAATTTACGTAGATTATACTACTTGATTAGATGAAAATAAGTTTATTTCAAGATTTAAGCCTCCCACAAATTTATTATTTTAAGGTCTGTAATTATACATTATAACGACTGGTTATATTGCAACACAGAGACACACACATACATATTGATCGAGTCATCGCTTTCTTGCACCACTTGAAAATATTTCAAAAATTTAATATATTCTTTTTATTTATACATATAATTCTCTGTGTTTCTTTTATTTATATAAATTAAATTTATTTTATGTTCTTGTTATTGTTATTGAGATTTATTTATTGGTAAATTGTTACCTATTATTGTTTTACATACTGTTATCATTTATTTACTGTTATATTGTTCTTTGTTGTTTTTTTTATATTTTTAGATTTATTGTTGTTTTGTTATTTATTGTTGTTGTTTTTTTCTTTTGTAATTTTTGTTGTATTTAAATTTATTTGGTTTTATTTAAAATATTGCGTTCCGTGTTAGACTTTGTTTGGCGATGATAACCACAATTGGTTTTCGCCAGGGGAAAAATGTATGTATAACTTTTTTGTTATTATTAGGAATATAATGTTATTATATTCCCTTGTTATATGTTAATATAATATTCATTAAAAGGGCTATACTGCCTAATAAGAAATCATAATTTAGTAAAGGGACCGAGATCTATTAAGATAAATTATATATAAAATAAATACATTAAATTTTATATACAGTATATAAAATAAATTATTTATATAAAATAAAATCAATTTATTTATTTAAATGAAATTATTAATATATAAGACAAAAATATGCAGGTACTACATCGGTGTAAGGTGAAGGTTTTACTGGGGTTGCCGCAGATAATCCCGACTCCAGGGCTCTCACCTAAGGTTCACTGCATGAAATCAGGCGGGTGACTTGTTTATCGCTGTTGCCACGTATGGTACCGGCAACAGCGGTACCATATGGTACCGGCCTTACGAGGTATGGCCGAAAGTCGCTTACGCCTGAGCAATAATTGGCAATCTTAAAGGAACAGTGTTGCCTAGTTCGAGGGTCGGGCTGTTAGTCTATCGCCTGTCCGTTACTCGTCTCTCGCCCATGAGGCAACACTGTATTTTTGGCCACCCGCCCAATTTCGTGCAGTGGACTTTATATAGAACACTTCAGAATCAAGGCATTTCCCCTACACACATAAGTACCATTAAAAATTGTCCAATCAAATTTCACTCACCCAAGAAACTTTCTTACATAAAGAAATTAAATAATTATCTTCCTAATTAGTTTTTGAAATTACTTTCACAAATTAATAAATTAATAAATAAAACCTGTTTACATACTAAGCATTTACCAACCGAACTAAAATTCGGGACAATATGTGTTTAAGTAATTAATTTAATTCCGTCCGACAGTTGAAGAATTATCTTGCCACTAAATTAGAAAGATAAGTTAAAGTCACCATGTCGTCACATTATTGTTATTTTTAATTGCCTCATTTTATTGTTCAATAAATATTGATTTTGAAAGTTTAACTACATAATATTGCGATTTTCTAATATGTGAGTTATTACCTATAATACGAGATTAAATCAACTTGTCTGTAAGGATTATATAACATATTATTATTTAAATCAGTAAATCAATCAACAAGCAAATTAATTTATTTATAGGGTGTAATGAATATTTCTGATAATTGATAATAATTAAGTATTATTTTTTATTTAATACTCTATAGAAATTCACAATTTATTAATAATTTTGCCCACCAACTTGACTGAATATAAGATGTATTAATTTCAAAGATTAAGTGTGTATGTATTTTACATTTTTGTTAAACATTGTCTTCAATTTTATTTTCTTATACACACACACACAAATACGGGCGCATGTGTTGTAATATAATTGCAGCGAATTTGTTGACCTAACCTTGCAAATTTGCAAGTTAGTTTTTTTTAAAAATGAAATTGGTCCTAATAAATCAATAAATCCTAATGTATATATTTAAAATGAACATTCAACATTGTCTAATAACACTCACTTGGTTTTTGTATAGAGCGGCTGTTTTGGAGATTTGTCATAATATCAGTTCCGTCCGATTTGTAAACGAAACACGAATTCCAAAACTATAATCTTCTTATAAAAATAACATCAAGTCGTAACTTTTAAAAGAACTTTAAGTACGTATATTTTTAGGGAAGTTTGTACTTTTAATTAAAATTTATTTTCAAGGAAACTGTATTTTTAAAAGCGTATAAAAGTAGCTGACGTCCAAGCTTGAAAACAAACAATGGAGATCCTTAAATATTGCGTAAAATAGTTCACATTTCACATGACTTTAAAATAAAATTATAAAATATAATAATAAAATTAAATGATTTTGTGAGATATCATCTTTTATAGTTAAAAAAATGTTAAAAGTCTAATCATTATTTTTTAAATCCTACTATTAATTTACACTTTCACTGTATATCTTGTTCAAATTTTTAATCATTAATAAAATTATTTTTATTCATCCACTCAACCTCAAATACATTTTTTTAAACTTGTATTGGATGACACTTGATGTCGATACAGTTTTTTAAAATATTATTACATTACCTAAATTTAAAGAACTAATTTTAGTTTTATAAGAGAAAAAATTTTCACAAACGGGGCAAGATATGCAATATTGTTATTTCGCCCTATTTGACTTAAAATAAGCCAACGTAATAACATATGATTTCATAAAACATCTTATTTTATGTTATAGGTTATGCTGTAGAACAGCTGTTTTATCGCATAGGTTATGTTACTTTATTAATAATTGTAATTGTAATTATTTAATAAAAAGTAACTAAAATAAAATCTGTCTAGGTTGACCTAAGTATGAATTGATTTAAAAAAATCTTTTGTTTATATTACTTGTTAAACATAAGCTAAAAACTCAGAGGAAGCTAGCTGATGCAGTGCTATATTCAACGCGTGAATTCAACATAGAGTGTAAATATTCTAACACTAAACGTTTTGTGAACCTCAATCCACTATAATTTTAACAGCTTCAGGCTGTCGTTACAAGGTCACCGAAGTATAATGAGTTAGGTGCTTAAGTTGATGATAAAGCCTTGACAGAAATCCAGGTCAGCCAGATCAAAAGTAAAAGTACAATTTTAAAAAGCGCAAAGAATCCTAAAGAGCATTCTAAAGGAGCTCCTGTTCTTTAGGAGCTAAGCCTACTGATAAAATACGCTATCTTGTGTTTTACGCTAAACGCTGCCAGATGATTTATTTTTGTGTTTGTGTGTACTGTATTTTAAGATTAAAACAAAACTTTCATGCCAGATGTATTATTTACATTCGTAAAAAATCATGTGTCCTTTAATTTAGTCATTACTAGTGGTAACCGAAAGGCTGTCCTTGTGGTGGGGGTAAGATTTTTTTTACTATTCAGATAAAGGAACGACCTTGAACACTCCAGCAATGATTCAAGGCCCAGTCAAAAACCGTTCAGCTCATATTCCAGGTGAAATCCTACCCATGCCAAACGAATCCTTACCAGGCATCCCGCTTAGATGTTTGCTTTAAACTAAACAAAACACAGCTTAGCAAAATAGGAGAATGAAAATGAAAACTAACAACAATGTCTTATCAGTTTAGTTACTCCCACCAATTTAGTAACCAATTTAGTTACTCTATAAGAGTTAATATTGAATCTAGATTTAAAATTGGTTTGCTTTCGATACTGACAGATAATATATGTAAAATATTCTGTATTAACTATAATTCATATTTATAACTTCTCAATGAAATATATTTTTCATTCAGAAGTTATTGTTGAATAATTATAATAATTTTTTTTACCCTAATTTTAACATTAAACAATTATGCTTATTTGTAACAATACATTTATTTGTAAAATACATATTTGTAACATCTTTGCTTATTGTAACAATAAATAACTATATTGTTCAAATTTATTGAAACAAAAATCAAATAGTTTCTAATAATTTACATTACACGCTTTTATAATTTAAAGCAACTAAAGGTTTGTTACACGTAGGCCTATTATTTGCATTATAAAAGTATATAATCAATTGTCATTCATTTAGTTGCTATATAGGTCGCAGATTAATTGAAAGCAAAAGTGTCTTTGTCAACCTCAAAAAAATTCAGCACAAAAGGCAACACTAGCTTTTGTTTTATTAATTAAAATTAATTAATTAATTTATTATTAATTAGTAAATTAATAAATAAATTAATTAATTGAATATACCTCGAAAATAAAATTTAATAGAGTTAATTACTGTATGTTATATAAACTCTGAATTATATTTTTATATCTAGGGTTTATAATATATATATATATATATATATATATATATATATATATATATATACATAACCTTTTTTTATGGAGGAGGGTATAAAATTAATTGCCATTTCTCAGAATCGCTCGTGGCTTTTCCTTTGTTCTACTTGCCAAACTCTGTCGAAGAAGAAAGTACGTTGCTTGAGCCAATTAAAATGTGAAGCGTTGCCAAAATAAACTCATTTAATAAAAGTTATGAGTACGGCGATATTTAATTAATGCAGTAAACAGATTATTGAAGTCCTAAAAATATCTACTATCAATCAGGAAATAGGGTAAGTATCGAACCTTACTGAGTAAACTGTAAAATATTTAAGGAAACAAAAATTTACGGAGTTCGTTTTCTAACGGAAAGAGGTTTCATGTTTAATTTAGAGTTTATAAATCGAAGACAAGTTATAAAAATTATATTGAAAAAATACAAAAGTAGTAAATAAATATTTTACTAAATAATTTTCGATACCTTTTTATAAAATTATAAAGAATTTGTAGGTAGATGATTTTCTGGACCTATTTTATGTAGGTGGTTAGCTCCGCCCACTTTCAGAAGAAGTTAGTGAGAAATATCAAAGTTGTAGGAGGGGCTTAACAATAATTACTTTTTATAGCTTTTTTGTGTTTGCCAATCAGGTGAGGGTTTTACATTATAATCTACATTTTACGGGTAGCCAAAGTATAATATTTTAGTTTTGTAAAAAATACAATATATCACTTTTACATAATTTTAGAGTACAATTTCATATTATAAGTTCTTTAAATCGTGGGTAATAAAAATAGTTTAAGAGCCTTCCTGATTCAAAAAGCAAACTGATCAGTTATTTATTACACTCTTTTTTTATTATATAAAAAAGCTTGTGTTTAGTAAAAAAAATTTAATATTGAAGAAGTTCTTTCATGAAAGTGAATAACAATACTTAATATATAGGCTACGTATTTGTTTTAAAAAAATCAGTAAAATGTAATCTGATTCGAATTTCGGATTTCATTTAGTTCAGTAATTGTAACACTATTGATCACGTTTGTGATATTAAGAGTTGAAGAAAATTGTAAAAATCTGTCGAAGAATGTAACTAGTCAAACTGCTCACACTTTTATACTTATGCAAAATTAAATTTTACCGAATCCTACTTTTTTCTTTTCCATGATTTTTTTTATCGACTAAAAATCGACTTCTTCTACTTTAAGTATTTAGGAAACACCAAAATTAATCATTAGAAATTTCCATATTACCATTTAATTAAAAATGTTTCAAGCAATTTATTTTGCATCATATTACTTGATATAGAATAAAAAACAATGAATTACAATAACATAAACACTTTAATCTTATGGCTAATGTTTTTCCTTGAAACTGAGCGTATCTATTTCATTTGTTTATTAGGCTTGACAAAATGTTACTTAATTTGCAGTAATCTAGAAGTTTGTTTTGTGGTTTCGTATTTTCATCCTTACGTTTTGTAGCAAAAAATTCAGTTTTAGACCACTTCAACAAAATTACATTGAATTGAAAAAATTAACAATTTTGAAGTTATCAATACCGGATTAAATACATCTTTAAAAATTCTGTCTTCGAAAGATGCTTTATATAAAGCAATTATATATGTATATATATATATATATATATATATATATATATATATATATATATATATATATATATATATATATTTATTTATTTATTTATTTATAATGTCTGCATATAGGTCTTTCTTCTAATAAGTTTTCCTCATTGCAATTTATTATTCTAATCACACCCCTGAGGTCCCTTCCTCTCCATATCTTCATTACTCTCATCTCATCACGATATTCTTGTGCAACCCATTGGTCTTAATTCGATAACGACTTATCCATATATGTACAACATTTCTCACTTACCCTCCGGCCATTGGCTGTTGGCCTACCACATTAACCTATTTGTGGACTACTCTACCGGCAAAACTTTTTTTCCTCTGCACCCTTTTCTATTTTTGGTTTGTATTTTCTCTCGGTTTCTGCATATTCGGGCAATACCCTCCGTTTTTCCATTAAAGGGTATATTGCGATAATGTGGTCGAAGTATCTGTAGTAAATAGTTCTGTGAGAATGTGTAATGTTTGAACGTATACCTTTGTTATTTCGTTTCGCTTTAGGAATATTTCACTGTTAAAACTAAGCCTATTTATTAGGTTTCAGATTTGTAGACAATCTAGTTGTAAGCTAAAGGGGAAATAGTCTGAACGAGTTGTTCTGTAAACAATTGGTTCAAACCGTTCAATATACCACAAACAATGCGCTAGATAAAAAAAAAAACACTAATTCTCAAACAGTTGGATTCAATCAGTAAATGGAACGTGACAATTGTGTTGTCACATTTACAAGAAGCGTAAATGATAAAAATTTTAGATAACAATGGCGGATGTTTTGTTCAGTTACTCAGAAATTTTATCAACATTTATAATTTCTAGTCTTTTAGACTACACAAAACAAGCTGTCAATAATTACGGTTAGTCGTTACGACCAGCGAAATTATGTGATACACTGATCAATATTTTCCCAAGGGTATTTCCTCAAAGTTTGCTTTAAAGTTGTTAAAACATTTTAACAGCAAAAGCTCCTTTTCCGTCTAAGTTCTGAACGATTAATATTGTGTTTTTACTTGAATTTTAACCTGTCAACAGCTTCGGAAACACTTCATTATACTATCTAGGAATAGTGCATAGTTTGAAGTCAGATATTCACTATTCACTTTAATGGAACAGCAAATGCACATATATTATGTAAGGCAAATGTATCATGTAGTCTAAGTATAAATTTATTTATCACTAGGAATCACAACTTATTATTAATCTACCAACTATCACTCTGTAATAAAGTTTATGCCTTTCGGAGATGCGGGTCTTGTTTTGCAATTTTTTGCAAATATATAATTCAACAACACCAGTAATAAATATCATTGGCTTTTATAAAAACAAAATTGTATAGATTGCTCTCCCCGTTACCCAAGAGGTGTGGTATGGATCATGTTGTCCTTTTGATACCTGAAGGACATCTGTAGCCTACTAAACCATGTGCCTTACACAGAATTTAGTCCTTTCTAGGAAAAAAAAAATAACTTCACGCCAGTAACTCAATGAAATCTGTTTGCATAATTTACACACCACTGACGCATACAAAACGTTCATTCATATTCAAATACATTATTACACAGAGATCAAATTTTGAGTGTTGTTTTTAGGATTTCTTTAACTGTTATGGCAATTGGTTTTTGTCATTATTTAAGTAATTAACTTTGATGACTTGGAAATTTAGAGAAATATAGTAATTAATTTCTTCGATTCGAAGTTTCAAACGGACATTATGCCATCTTTAGACTCAGCTTTTATGGAATACTGTAGCGGTTAAACGGATACAGTTTTTAAACGTTATTTTCTAAGTTTAATGTTGTACAAATTTAGGTTAAGGGCACAAGAGTATCCAAAACATTCGTCTCAAATCAGTTGCACGGTAATGGAGATAACGAATTTGAAAAACAAAACGTTTTCTTTTTTAAACTCGAAGCTATGTAAACTCACATTTTGACCCATTTTTAGGAGACATTTAGAGGACATTGTTATTTAGGATGATTATGTTTATTATTAACCGTATATCGGTGTTAAATGGGTGTTTATAGTTTGCAATTTTATCGAAATTTAGAGCTACAGTAGTAGTCTACTTAAATAATGTTAAAACACTCATTCATTCACCTAGGCTCAATGACCTGTGTATTGTGCAATAAACCTCTGTTCTGCGTGATGCGCAGGCAAACATCTACTGTAATTATATCTTTATATAGTAATTTTGCATAAATGTAAGACTTTATAATGATAGATACTATACAGTAATCGTGGTTTTGGTTTTTTTAATATGAAGGCTTATTGATAATTTTTTGCTAGAAAATATTATCAAAACTTAAGTAAAAAAACCATAGGAATATTGTATTTTACTCGTAACAGTAGTGACAATTTATAGGCAAAATTTACAGTAAAAATATTTATAAATCAAACTCAAGAAAACAACCGATTCTCCTGACAAAAAAAATTGAACATGTCTACCAAAGCTTTGCTATTATCCACTCTTTATAATATTAAATGAATCATATTTAAATTAATTTATTAATAACAAAGCACGTTCAAGGTTCACGAATTAATCACAATTTAGTTTTATTTTATGTTTCTTTAATCAAGAAGTCATATCTGTAACATCTATAAAGGAAAACAGAATATCTATGTAATTTTAAGTGATCTTAAACGAACGAAATTTTATTTCTCTTAAATTTATACAAGTAGTTTTATTTCATAATAGCCATAGCAGTTTAAATATGAAATATACAAAATCAAACAGGCTTTAAAACGGAATATTTTTATAGTTGGCTTGGTAAGTAGGCCCAATTCTTGTAATTGAATGTATAAGATACACTTTGTCTTGGTAGAGACAAAATCTATATTTTCAGATGGTCTGCCAAAATAGAATCAAAACTAAGGTAAAATATATTTCCATTTTTATTTACAGCTAATTTCTATATTGAATTTTTAGCAATACTACTTCGATTGTTGTTTATGGTTTTATAGAAAACATAGCCTATACACACACACACACACACACACACACTTTGACACAAAGCTCTAGATTTTATAGGTAGTAATATATTTTCTCATAAACCAGTCATAAGAAGTACATTTTCACAAGTCTAAAAGGCTACATTCTCTAACTAAGTTGAAAATAACTATACTTAACTTGTTATTACTAGAAAATAGCAGAAATATATAGAAAATTTCGCCCAAGATTACCTGAATGTTAATGTGACAGGCCTGGAAGAGACGTATTGTGTGCTACCAGACTTAATGAAGAAGTGGCCCACCCTGCTACGGTATTGATCCAATTTCCTTCCCTTACCCAATCCTTGGGTTCTTGTGACGCGTTGGGTTTCCATCGCGAATACAGTTTATATTCCTTCATTGCTTCGCCATTTCTTTACAAAATTTAATTATTATTTTAACAACTTGAGAGATAGTAAGTGGTTTGTTTGACTCAATTTTTTTAATTCTTTGCTTGAAGATCTCTTTGTTTTTAATCCCACATAGGAAAAAACTTTTAGCGATTATTCTGCAAAATTTTTATTATGGTTCATGAAAAGTTATAAACACTGTTTCCTGTATTTTGTGTAAGAATATTCATTTGTTTGACTTATATTCGCAAAATGTTGAAAATATAGGCCTATAGGCCTACAAACTACAAAATATTTACAATTAATATTTGAATGATTAGTTATGAAAATAATTTACTAAATTAAAAAGGACAATGAAAGCGTGTGTAAATAAATAAAAACACAATCTGATAGAGGTAGTGATAAAACAAAATCCTGAATCATTTTTCCGCGTAAAATATTATAAAGAGAATGACTTGCCCAGTTTTAAAAATTAGAATTATTTAAAATATTGTTAATATTGAAATATTAAAATTGAAATATTTTATTTCATTCATTTATGAAATTCACGGTACAGAAACAAAATAAAGTTAGACCTCATCCGATCGGGAAAAATGTACCTCGTTTTTCTTCGTAACCACCTGATTTCTCAACGTAGGTAGTAATTTCCTCCCACTGAAGGGCCTGCATTACCACCTCTTCTATCCTCCTTGTACTACAATTATTTCCACTCTCTCTTTTACGCTAACCTTTATATACCACCCACTTGTTCTTTCTCAAAAGTCTCTTTACTACTACGCTTTATGCTTATTTTTCTTGTTGTTTTTCTACTTTCACAGCAGATTAGCAAGATAGTCATTGATATTCTAAGTGTCCCAGTTATCTTCCATTCCTAGCATTGACAGATTAATTTTAGTTAACTTATTTCGGAGAACCTTGATCAAACAGAACTTTGTATGCACTCCACATAAAAAAGTCTGATTGATAAAAATGTGTAACGTAAAGCCACACTGCTTATCCCCACATTGGTCTCAACTGATCTACGCTTAGGTTATCTCTACATTTTTTTCAATTGAGCTATACTCTGCTTATCCCCACATTGGTCTCAACTGATCCACGCTTAGGTTATCTCTACATTTATCTCAATTGAGCTACACTCTGCTTATCCCCACATTGGTCTCAACTGATCTACGCTTAGGTTATCTCTACATTTATCTCAATTGAGCTACACTCTGCTTATCCCCACATTGGTCTCAACTGATCTACGCTTAGGTTATCTCTACATTTATCTCAATTAAGTTACACTCTGCTTATCACCACATTGGTCTCAACTGATCTACGCTTAGGTTATCTCTACATTTATCTCAATTGAGCTACACTCTGCTTATCCCTACATTGGTCTCAACTGATCTACGCTTAGGTTATCTCTACATTTATCTCAATTGAGCTACACTCTGCTTATCCCCACATTGATCTCAACTGATCTACGCTTAGGTTATCTCTACATTTAACTCAATTAAGTTACACTCTGCTTATCACCACATTGGTCTCAACTGATCTACGCTTAGGTTATCTCTACATTTAACTCAATTGAGCTACAATCTGCTTAATCCCCTCATTGTGGTTGTTTTTCAAATGTAAATAATTCCTTATAAGATAAATTGAAATGCAGAAAATCAGTAGTAATTTGTTTCATAAAACTCGAAATTCCTTTTGTGATATGACTAATACTTCCTACACTCTTATAATAAATTATTCTATTCTTAACAATAAACATTAAAACAATAGGCCTGCAATTTATACAAAACTGTCAAGACTTATCTGTCCATACAAGCATATTTTAACGAGAAATTTCTCAGTTTTCATTTCTCTAATTGTTTACCGTCTATTACAACTTTTTTGTTGTTTCTACTTTCAACGTTGGGTTTCAAAGTAACTGTCGTTAAATTTCTTGGCTTTACACTTGTCATAAATGAAAAAATGTATTCACTAACAACCTACCTAACAAGGTGGTACTTCAAATATTTTTTGCATATTACATTGAAAATCAGGAAATCTATCTACGATCGGGCCATAGTCTGAGTCCGAAATTTTAAACATTATGTTTCGCGTATGCTGTGGATTATCATTTGGAAAAAATGTCAGTCCATTGGAATACTAGTTAACCTTCAATATACCAAATTTTTGTGAAAATCGTTAAAGTAGCTTTAGATGTTTAAAGATTTTCGAAAATTTGATGATTCTTCAGAAAAATTTTCATTTAGCCCATTGGATTTCTGAAGCTAATCTAATATTTTTGAACGACTAATAATTATGTATTTGTAGATTTTTTTCTTGAAAACTACTCTAAGGATTTCCACCACAATTGGTATGTTGGGGGGGGGGTTAACCTTAGAAATCTAATGGACTAAGTGAAAATTTTCTGATAAATTATCAAGTTTTTTAAAATCCTTAAACATCTAAATCTACATAAAGGATTTACACCAAAATTGGTGTACTGGGGGGTTACGTCAGTAATCCTATAGGCTGTGTAATTTTTCAGAAAAATCGACACCAAGTTTTCGAAAATTTGTAAGTAATTCATATTTCCAGAATTACATTGGACTCAAGCAAGAGTCAACTTGGATGTAGGCCTACTATGCAAAACAATCAATTCCCAATTAGACCAGCATTTGCCCTAACAGTCCATAAGTCACAGAGGCAAACTTATAAAACTTCATTTTAATCCACAGGGAATAACATGTGTCATAGGATTAAAAGTAGCTTTAAATTTTTTTTTTGCCAAATGATAATACACGTCGTACGCGAAATATGAGGTTCAAAATTTCTGACTCAATCGGAGTATGATCCGATCGTAGACAGGTTTTCTAATATAAAACATAGCTGGACGGTTTCTGCCATTTATGGTTATTTTATTTCCCTTGAATATAAATTTTATTATCTGTATTTAATTTACATACTGAAATATATTATGCAGTGTTTAATAATTTTTGTTTATTACATCACATGTTTACATTGATGCTTTTTTGGGAGACTCCAACTGTAAACTGAATGGCACTGAGCAGGAGTGCAGCAGTGAGACGCGAGGTAGGATCAAGGATTCATAAAGTATAATGATTGTACCAGAGAGAAAAAAAAGTATTCTATAGTAGAATCATAATGCAGAATGAATAACTTGAGCCTTTAACGTATAACTGAAGGACCTCTAGACAGCCCCAATCAGGTTACAGTAGGAGTCACCGCGCCTACCCGTGTCGGCTCCCTAAGGGAGGATTACTCACGACTTACTTAGACGGCCCGCACCCATTAAATTAAACTAACCGATGTTGGCTCCGCAGAGGGCTATTCACAACAGATATTAAATCGAATACAATTGAATTAGACGTTTCTATGGATTTTGGTAAATGTTATATTGTTGCTACTGATTGTCGAAGGAAGTATATTAATTGAATTACCTTTTAACTTATAGGCTATTTTTTATCGATGATTTAGAAATAAACTTTGATCGGCCCCATGAGCAAGAATTCAAAATGAGTACACATGGCCACCGGAAGATTCTGGCCTAACGAACGTTGATCGTTAGTCAACAACGACTGGAACAGAGGTGCTCCTAGGAGCACCTGGACAGGTCATTATTGTCGAAGCTCGG
Source organism: Prosapia bicincta (assembly GCA_036971475.1). Classification (NCBI taxonomy): domain Eukaryota; kingdom Metazoa; phylum Arthropoda; class Insecta; order Hemiptera; family Cercopidae; genus Prosapia; species Prosapia bicincta. Next base: position 113,014,120 of record JBAIZL010000001.1, on the reverse strand, counting down.
TTGGCCAAAACGAAATTTTCGAACGGGAGAGTGGCACTCTGGATGCGTTTACTTGGGGAATTTCTGCAGCTATTTGGTCAACGACAAACAAAGATTCGTTAAAGGCGATCGTGTGACCCATTAGCGTTTTGATGTCAATTTGCTATGACCCAAGTGTTATCGTGGTAGTTGTTCAAAATCCGGAAACCGTAACTGGGGCTTTGGAGTACGACCTCTAAAGAGGTGCGGGAAACTACTTCTGAAGTTCAATAGTGCTAGAAATATTCATATAGTACCGCGGGAGGCTTTTAATTTAAGTAGGTCTGCACCCATCAGCACGGTAGAATCTTTACGGCATTCGGAGTCATCCTGCAGGCTGAGGGTCATCTGTGGAGCTGTTTTATTACAGTACATTGTTTAGCAGCAAGGGTGCTGGTGGTTTGACGCTCTGATGGATATTGTTAGGTACCGCAAAAAAAGCATTACGAGTGGATATTCATGGGCATCGTGACGGACTGTGACGTCAGAGGCGGAAACACGACGATTGCTCTTACTAATAATTGTATATATATATATATATATATATATATATATATATATATATATATATATATGCTGATACGTATTCCTTCACGGATGGAAAAATGTGATGAATTGTTACTATCTGGAGTACATCCGTTCATTCTGCAGTCCATAAATTCGCAGTTCCGACGTTTCGCTAGAATCTCATCCAGCATTGACGAGGTGAACCCAATAACAGTAGAAGAGCGAGTGAAGAGCGCAGATAGCTCGGCTCCTATATATAGAGGAATGAAGCCACGCCCATTGACGTCAATACACACACTGACGTCAATCCACACACACCTGATCCAAACAATTACTCACATTCCTTTGCCTTTGTTAGTAACAATTCATCATATATATATATATATATATATATGTAAAATATCAAATAGGTTTTCCTGTTGAGAATTATTTTCAAGATTAAATAATATACACTAATTACAGGAATTAATTTATTGAATAATACACTCAAAGCTTTTCGTTGGTTGACATTACCAACATCCTCAGGAATTACTAAGAATGACAAAAGAACTCAAAGTAATTCTGAGTAAAATTTTAGTAAAAGTGAGTTCTTTTGTCATTCTTAGTAATTCCTGAGGATGTTGGTAATGTCAACCAACGAAAAGCTTTGAGTGTATTATTCAATAAATTAATTCCTGTAATTAGTGTATATTATTTAATCTTGAAAATAATTCTCAACAGGGTAACCTATTTGATATTTTACATATATATATATATATATATATATATATATATATATATATATATATATATATATATATATATATATATATATATATATATGATGAATTGTTACTAACAAAGGCAAAGGAATGTGAGTAATTGTTTGGATCAGGTGTGTGTGGATTGACGTCAGTGTGTGTATTGACGTCAATGGGCGTGGCTTCATTCCTCTATATATAGGAGCCGAGCTATCTGCGCTCTTCACTCGCTCTTCTACTGTTATTGGGTTCACCTCGTCAATGCTGGATGAGATTCTAGCGAAACGTCGGAACTGCGAATTTATGGACTGCAGAATGAACGGATGTACTCCAGATAGTAACAATTCATCACATTTTTCCATCCGTGAAGGAATATGTATCAGCATATATATATATATGTATATATATATATATATATATATATACAATTATTAGTAAGAGCAATCGTCGTGTTTCCGCCTCTGACGTCACAGTCCGTCACGATGCCCATGAATATCCACTCGTAATGCTTTTTTTGCGGTACCTAACAATATCCATCAGAGCGTCAAACCACCAGCACCCTTGCTGCTAAACAATGTACTGTAATACAACAGCTCCACAGATGACCCTCAGCCTGCAGGATGACTCCGAATGCCGTAAAGATTCTACCGTGCTGATGGGTACAGACCTACTTAAATTAAAAGCCTCCCGCGGTACTATATGAATATTTCTAGCACTATTGAACTTCAGAAGTAGTTTCCCGCACCTCTTTAGAGGTCGTACTCCAAAGCCCCAGTTACGGTTTCCGGATTTTGAACAACTACCACGATAACACTTGGGTCATAGCAAATTGACATCAAAACGCTAATGGGTCACACGATCGCCTTTAACGAATCTTTGTTTGTCGTTGACCAAATAGCTGCAGAAATTCCCCAAGTAAACGCATCCAGAATGCCACTCTCCCGTTCGAAAATCTCGTTTTGGCCAACCGAGCTTCGACAATAATGACCTGTCCAGGTGCTCCTAGGAGCACCTCTGTTCCTGAGTGAAGTATATATACATATATATATATTTCACATTGTCCAATATTTTTCCCTTGAAACTACTACCTGACCGAGTAAACATGGTCAAAGAGAATACTAGCAATAATTCACATATTATCTGCATGCACTGTTTACTGGATCCAGCTCCCAATGTTTACTCAGTCTAGTAGTAAAAACCAAAAACTATTGAAAGCACAGAAGCATAATTATAATTAATATACGGCTTTAAACCCTGGCTACAAATATTAACACTAGCTTGATATACATTTTGCTAACAAAGTGAGAATTATCAGGTTACAAACATACTGGGATCTAAGTCCTACGACCTTATAACTACTCGCGATGGGCATCACTCCCCCTCCTAGCAGTAATGTTAAATAATTACTTATATGAATCATGTTTATTTTATTTATGATTCCAAACTAAATACCAAATAATGGATTATAAAGGTTTCATTCTATGACAAACAAAGCTGTGGTGACTATACCAAAACTCAAAGCCATCATGTTTATGTTTAAAGGCATTACACATATTGACTAAATACTTCTGAATAGTAAATCAACAGTACAATATTAGTATCCCGATCAACCTATGCAAGTAGTAAAGATTAAATGGTCCAGCTTTTGGACAAACAATTACAGATCATTTAAAAGGACAATCTCCTTCCCAAAGCTCTGTCTAGGACTGTCCACTCTATCCACCTGGTTTAGTCCGCTGAAGATACAAATTTTGAATCTAATGAAGAAAAGAAAGTAAGGTCAGAGGCTATGGGAAAACACACAGAGCTGAAACAATCTGCAGTTATTAGCGAGTATAAGATAAAAATATTTGGTTTCCAAACAATTAAAACTATGGCAAAGAAAAATATATTACTATTATATTAATTAAATAAATGTTTAAATTTTATCAGGGTATTCAAAGTTCAACAAAATCTCTTTTTATAAATATTCATCATTTATTGATACAAAAAATAAAAATCCCATTCATAATGGTAATACAGTATGAGCAAATAATAAAAATATATTAAATAGTTTTCTTCATTACAAATTAAACATATAATCTAAAGCTGTTAAAACAGCAATAAATATATTCTACAGTAGACATATAAACCACTTTATAGGTGGTACTTTTCCATAGGTTGAAAAATATATTTATTATAATTCGTGTTATTTAACATGAATTAATAACTACACTGATCTATTTTTTTAAAATAACTTTCTATTTTTACAAGATTTAAACAATCTAGTATTTTAATTTTTTTTCTGTTATTTCCTAATATTAATTACATTAATTATTAACTGAAAGACTAGTCATTACTCTTGAATTTCTGTATTCCAGCAAAATTAAGTAAATGATTTAGTTTAATAAATAATCTACACATACATTTTTAAAATATACAAAAATAACATTAAAGGAGTATTTCAGAACTACTTCTGTTACAAAATTTATTATTTTTTAATTTCAAGGCTTTAAATACCAAATGTTAAATTTTAAATTTAAAAATATGAAAAAGTAAATAGTACTCAATTGTTATTTTAATAATTATAGTAGAAACTTGCTAATAATTCACATTGATCTACAATCCATTACCTAAAAGAAGGTAATTATTTGACAGTTCATGCCAACTAATTTTGTCAAAAAAAGTTGTACAATCAAAACTAATATCAGGCTCTTCTCTTTTTACAATTTAGGCTGTTAATGCTTATGAAGTGAATATAAAACAAGTGAAAAAGATTGCTAAAAATTAAGAAGTCAAGGTCTGGGGTGCAGATTATTTAGTGCCCTAAACTGAGTAAAATTACTTATAACTATGAATGGAAGTAATATATTTTACTACATAAAATAAGACCATTATTTACACATTATATTACAATGTATCAAACATTGTATACTAATTATAAAAAATGTGTGAAATAGCTGCACATTGGATTAAAGCTAAAAGATGTTCAACTGGAACAATAACTTATTTTTATGGCAAACCATGGAGTTTTATCAATCATAAACTTTCAATAAATGATAATAATTCCAGTTGAAAGTGATTAGGAAACTATACCTAAACCATTTTCCTGTCAGCATATGTTTTACGAATATCAACACTCTTTACTACAAATGTGTTTTCTTGCTGAGGTGAAACAAACAAGTAATTCTAAATTTTACAGCACGCTGGACATTGCTATTGATACATTTTGTTCACTATGACTTTTGCATTAATGATTTTTTAAGGTATAGGCATATTGTTTTTTTTAATTTCTATTTTGTTTGGTTTGTAATTTATTACATCAAAATGTGAAGAATTAGCAAGTTCCTATAGTATTATAAAAAATATTCCGAAACAACAATTTTGAATAAAGAAACTACTCTCACTTATTTGTTCTTAAAACAAATTCTATAAAATCTTTTTACCACACATCCTGATTTAAATGATACGTACTACTAATTGATATAAATATAGAATGTCTCACCCCTTAACTTTTCTTACTTTCTGTCATAGAAAATACGTATTTTATCTGAAAAGATGTTATACAAAATTTTTGTTTCGGAATACAATGCATTATTAATAGTCTATGACATCCCTTGCAAATGTTACAAACTATATAACATAAATATAAAAACTTAAGACTGAATCCAATTATTAAAATACCAAGATCATTTTAATATCCTAGATCATACCTAAGATCAATGTTTCGCAGAAAACAAATCTAATTATTTTTATTTATATACAATTTAAGTAAGTATTTTCCATATCAAAATTGATCAATATTGAATTTTTGTGATGCACAGAATTAAGGAAAGATGTGAATGTAAATGCTATATTAAAAACAAGATATATCTTCAAATACAACACAATTAGTATGAAGAAGTGTATAAATGTTTTATATTAATGGATCCCAATGTAACAAAATAATTTTTTACAAATATTTGATATAGAAAAATATACAAATATAATTTAAAATATGAAAGAAATGCAACAATATCTGCATAACATATCAACTGGTAATAAATAAATTTTTTTAAACAAAGAACTTATTTTTTATACAAGATTATGATAAATAGTTTTGGTACAGTTATTTAATACTATTTATACAAATAATTAATATATTATCAAACTATACACAGAAATGTTTCATAAATTGCACCAAATGCAAAATTTAAAGTATTGATTAATTCCTATGAGATTTTGTTGGAGGCTAAGATGTCTCAGTTCGACAAATATCATTGTGAGTTGAAATACCATGGCATTTGCTGCGTAACTCAAACACCTGCTGAATTGCTTCCCGAAAGCATAGGAAGTTATAATCAATTACACCTGCAACAATATTAGGTAATTAAAATTTGCATATCTATTAAAGTTAGTACAAATTATTTTAATTCCAAGTTGTATGATGTTTCTGGTTTATAAAAATATTTCTACTATTTAAAACTTTAATTTTTAATAATTCATTCTTCAGAGAATATATTCACACACACACAGTCGCACACGCACAAGCACGCATGCACACACACACTTGTATGTATGACATTAGTAAAAGCATGTAAACCAACAGCTAGTAATCTTTACAATAAATATATTGATACAATTAACTCAAAAAAGATGTCGTATTGCTATCTAAAAAGAGCAAGTAAAATTCTAGAATCAAAATTGGATTTACCTTTATTTCAAATTTGATTCTAAATGGATGTACTCTATCCTATATAGACATGAATAAATCTTTAATTATATACTTCTTGGACACTAGCAATTTATTATGAACACAGAAGCATTGGTGAAACATTAGCATGAGGAATAGTTGAAAAACATTCTTGAAAAAATAGATTTATTCCAGATATTTCTTCAATTCATAGTTTAAAAAAATATCACAGATAACGAAATACATCCATAGATATAATAGGAATCACCCTGGTAGGTCAGTAGCCTTGAGCCAAATATATCCTCACAGGCAACAGGCCATTTACCTGGTGGTGGTAAAACTGTATAATTAGAATTTACCAAGTTCATTGTCTTTCAAACTTTCTCAGTGTATTTATGTTCAGGTTTAGACCATGAAATTACACCATGTTCAAATTCGCACTGTCAAAAAATGTGTTGTATACGATGTGTGCTGTGCTTGACTAAAAGTAACTTATACTGTATATATAAGTACAAAAGTTATTAATGTTTGTACTCTTTATTATAACAATATTAATTTCAGCAACGAATCTTTTTTTTATTGGTTTTAGGCCAACTCAAATCATACTGTAGAATTTTGTCTGTTTGTGTGTTGAAAACAATGTATATAATCACAATGGTTTATTTATTTACACTTTGAGTTAAAAAAAGAAGTAAGAAATGGATAAGCATATGGCCATTATTTCTCACCAGGCTAAGCTTGCTTCTGACATAGAAGCAGAAACTTATTTTGGAATTTCCTTCAGGATCGTTTCAAGAACATAACATTTGCCAAGGAAGTTTTACTAGCATTCCTAAAAAAAGATAGAGAAAGAACCACTTTGAGATGTCTTAGCAAAGTACAGTGGCTTGAAGCTTCCAAGTGTTACCTCAAGGAGAAGAATGGTGACTCAATTGAGGGGGGAAAATTTATCAGCTATACAAAAAAAAATAAGACCTGCAAAATATGGTTGAACGTTGAAGACACCAATATTCAAAACAATATACTGGTATTCATTAAAATCTATTAAATATCTGATGTAATTAATTATGGTTAGACAGATATTTCTCATGGGCAATTAAATTGTCGGTCGAGAAGAGATTTTACTCACTTAAGCTGCCAGCATTTAAAACAAAAATTATATTAATCAGGGAATGCTCGTGCTATTAGATTGAATCTAACATTTTTAGTTGCTCTGAAAAAATTATTTTCTTTTTGTTGTATGCGACTGAGCTTCTAAATGTGCTTTCTCGAGGATGTTTGCTGGCTATATGCAAATTTTGAGTAAATAGTGTAACTGAGATGGTAAACAGAAGTAGGAGAAGTGACAGGTCTCGCCAATGTTAGTTAGGGAGAGCCAAAATGTAGGAGTGATCACGTGAGTGCTGTGTTAGGAGCAATTTAACAACACAAGTGATTGCGTAACTGTTAATACTCTAATTTTTCTATCTGTAATGTTACATATAAATATGCGATAAATGTATTTAATATATTGTTTTTATATCAATGAACAAGTTTAAAGCTTACGTACTATAATCCATACAATTGAAATTTATAATTTAAAACACTGTAACAACAATAACTACAGTTCTTAGATTTGCCCTAACAATGCGAATCATCGCTAGAGTTTCCATAGTGCGAGTATACTCGGGTTAACATTGTATCTACAGTTGTATAATAAATATCTGACTTATACTGGATTTTCTAAATTAATTTACAGTCCCTTAGTAAAATTAATTTTAATGATATATGAACTAACCTTGTCTATCAAAATTGTCTTCACGAAGAATACACACTAGGGCAAGAAATCGGTTCACTTCTCTAAGATAAAGTATTGTGCCATTATTCAATTTGATGAGACTTGAGCTCTGGTTATCAAAAGCAGGCGAGTCAGGCTCCTCTTGAAGACTGGAAAATGTTTATTTTATAACATAATAACAAATAACTAAGAGTGTTTGAAATTTTTAGACTGTTAACACTTCGATAGTTTTGTAAATAAATATTGCCATCTAGGTGATTTTATTCTGATACTGCTTACGATTCCTGACAGTGAGGACCAAGAACAACCACCAACTTTCTTCTTTCTTTTTCTCCAAGCAAACAGTTCTAGTATATTTTTTGAATGAAGACTTTTAAAATTTTTATAAATCTATTTGTAAATCTTTATTTTAGAGTACAATTGTCATCTGCTTCACCAAACTCATCCTGGTTTATTTTAGAGTACAGTTGTCATCTGCTTCACCAAACTCATCCTGGTTTATTTTAGAGTACAATTGTCATCTGCTTCACCAAACTCATCCTGGTTTATTTTAGAGTACAATTGTCATCTGCTTCACCAAACTCATCCTGGTTTATTTTAGAGTACAGTTGTCATCTGCTTCACCAAACTCATCCTGGTTTATTTTAGAGTACAATTGTCATCTGCTTCACCAAACTCATCCTGGTTTATTTTAGAGTACAGTTGTCATCTGCTTCACCAAACTCATCCTGGTTTATTTTAGAGTACAGTTGTCATCTGCTTCACCAAACTCATCCTGGTTTATTTTAGAGTACATTGTCATCTGCTTCACCAAACTCATCCTGGTTTATTTTAGAGTACAATTGTCATCTGCTTCACCAAACTCATCCTGGTTTATTTTAGAGTACAATTGTCATCTGCTTCACCAAACTCATCCTGGTTTATTTTAGAGTACAATTGTCATCTGCTTCACCAAACTCATCCTGGTTTATTTTAGAGTACAGTTGTCATCTGCTTCACCAAACTCATCCTGGTTTATTTTAGAGTACAATTGTCATCTGCTTCACCAAACTCATCCTGGTTTATTTATAGTGTTTTAAAAATTATTTTAAACATTATATTGTTTTTCTACATAAATATTACTTTAATAAAATTATATTGAAATTGATAAAAAATAATTAATTCACTTGCTTAATGAAACTGAATATTGTGCTAGTTATGTAGAAGAACATGAGGACCCTTATAAACTAAAATAACTTTTCAAGGTTAATCCCATTTATAGTAGTGATATTGAAGGAGACCCAGCCTTGAAACAAAATATTTTATAAAATATACCACCCTTATCAGTAATAGAAGGAACTATTAGGTTGGCCGCACACTGGATAAGGGAACGAGGCAAGACGTTTTTGTCTTGCCCGGTGGTTTGTACCAGCATACGGTACAGCAAGGCAAGGGATCCCCAGTCCCAGTACACTGAGTGGCATGAAGTGTACTGACCAGTGCGTGTAGTTTATATGTTACATATTTTGTGAAAATGAACGTAGAAAAAAAAGTGACTGTAATAGTGCTGTGGGACTTCGTCAAGTTAATGGATGATGGCCCCAACAGTAAAATGTGACTGCAACCCATAAACTATAATGAAACCTACAATCGTTTATTGCAGAGTTAAGAGCAGATGCGGGAAAATTTGTTAATTACTGTTGTATGAAACCAACGACATTTGATTTTATTCTTGAGTTAATTACTCAAAAAATCTATAAGAAGGACACAAACTACAGCAAAATTATTCTTTTGACCTGACATAGACTGACAAAAAAAATTAGACAATATTGGAAATCAAAACATTATTTGCTATCATCTGGCACTGCTACTGTCCTGCATGTGGCTACCCGCACCTTATCCGGTGTGAGGCCGGCCTAAAGAAAATCCTTTTTCTATTTCTGAATAAAAATTAATTTTTCTGCATTTAGGCATATAATTTAAATATTTGTATCAACTGGAGAGAATTGTTTTTTTTCGTTTGTTATATACTTATAACATATAATTCTATAAAAATTTTAAAAATTTGTAAATAATAATGCTGTCTATATTAAAAACTCTACTTGTTATTACAAAATAATGTAATTTACAATGAAAACTATGAAAATAACTGTTTGCTAAGAAAAAAAATGTGACTCATAAAAATCAAAAAGATTTATATTTTTATCCACCCCACTAAATAAAAGCAACAATACCTATAATATAAATAATACAGTGTGTTTATGATAATATTTAGAGTGAAATAAGTAATGTATGAGAGAACAATTCAAATTTTTTTTCATAACTTTAAATGTTCTATATGTGCTTTTCGGATTATATGACACGATCAACACAAAAGTCTAGCTCTTGCACGAAATGTATTGCAACATATCACTTTTGATAGAATTGATCGCATTGATGATACAATCTCACAACTCAGTGATATCGTCAAGGATTGATGGGACAAACACCTTTTCATCCACATAGCCCCAGTAAAAGAAGTCACATGGCATGAGATCTGGCGATCTTGGTGACCACAGCATAATGTATTAGTTTGTCTGAGATGCACATCCCACCAAGAATACTGCCTTGTTGGAAAATGAAATCGTTGTTGAATAGCTGAGGCACAGACCATAACTTTAACATATCCAGGTAAAGCTTACCGATCACTGTATTTTCCACAACAAGAATGAACCACAAACTGCCTCATAAGAAAGCATAAAAAAAAAACATTTGAAGAATCAAAAACATGTTTAGATAAGCATATGAGTTTTCATTACTCAAAACCCATTTGTTATACTACATGGAATGTGGCTTCATTGCTAAAAAATATCTCGTTTGGAAAACCTTCATATATTTTTACCTGTAACTGAAAACAAAATCGAGCTTACATATTATATTTTTATCAAATAGATGCTGCTGTAGTTCAATATGCTACCTTCTTGTTTACCGTGGCAGCCAATCTCTCCAGTATTTATGCCTCGCAAGCACACAGTAAAGTAACTACCAAGTAACACATAAGATAAAACTGTTGCTCTTACATTTAGTGAAATACATTTAGATTTTATGTAATTAATTTTTCATAACTCCCAAGATTATTATGAAACACCCTGAATAGAATGATTAATAGTTATATTGCATATCTCTAATATAAAACTAATTCTAAAAACAGTATTTTAATTCTTACAAATAATTTAATATAACATTAAATGATCTTCTACATACCCATATATCCCAGACACATCAATAACTACATCAATCATATCACAGCAAAGCTCATAACTCTGCATATCTACTGGCGAGGAATCCGTTGCTATATAAATCTTTGAAACAACGTCGAAGAGAAATGCTTTCTCTATGGCAGAGTTCTGTAACAAAAATAATTTTCATAATTGTTTTGTTTATTGATAACTACATCATTATTACAATATATTTCAATACATTATACAAAATGTACATGTCTGGAGTATCTCAAATTATCCCCAAAAGACATAATTTAAACAAAATATACTAATATCAGAACAATGTTAAACACAATGGCTAATACGCTATTGACATCAGATAAAATATAACAAAAAGTATCAAAAGTGATACTGTTTAAAATAATAAAAACAATAATAAGGTAACAGAGTTCAGTGGCGGACTTCCCATTAGGCACGTGCCTATGGGCGCAGCCTCGAGGGGGCGGAGGCGGCAGCGGTTTTTTTTTTTGTACCGATGAGTTTTAGTGACAATAGTAATAGTACATAGTTAAATTTGGTGAATGTAATAATCTGAACCTCAGTTAAATCAGTGGCGGATCCAGCAGGGGGGCGCCCCCCCCCAGAATAGAAAACTTCCTTTTATTTAATTGTTTTTTAATTTTATCTATGGAATTACAGTAACCTTTTTCATTAAATCCCTTAAAACTATTACTATAGCATAATCTGATCACAATGGCCAGTTCATAAAATGAATGAAACCTAAACAGAAAAATATGGGTTTAGACTTTATTCCCTAGGTAATAACACCTATATAAAAAGAAACCTAATTAACACAAAAACAATGTCTTTAACCAACCCAAATTATAATACTCTTGCTTTTTGTAAATATTCCTACAGAGTGGTCCTACAGGTAACATATTTATAATAAAATTTATGATTTCTATAATTCCTTTTGAGGAATTATACAATGCTACAAGTTTTTAGTTGCCGTCATCATTGGATATACTAATGTTACCTTCATGATGACTGCCATCACCAGTGTATGTACATCACATGATGATGGCTAAGTATTTACTTACAAAAGCTTGATCCCATTAAATACTTTGTTATTGTAAAAGTTGTATTTTTTTGGTATAAATTATTGTTATATAGTATCTATTTTATTGTTATTTATTTAATCTTATTGTAATTATTGATATGTTAAACAGGGCAAGTAAAAAAAGACATTATAGCTTTAAAAAGGGCACATAAATTTGTTAAATTTAGTTGCAGAATAGCTATAGGTGTTATTTTGTATAAAAAAACTTCTAGTTTGATTTATTTAGTGCCTTAGCACCAAATTCCATCACTGCTAGTGCCAGCATTGACATGATAAAAATGGGTGCTTTCAATCGCTGAGCATGCTCACTGTGTGTTATTCTTTCATGTAACAAACTCGGCAACAAGTATGCAACATAAATTTCACATTAAATACAGGAAAGACCCTTCTAAAATTTACAGTTAGCTCAAAAACTTTGTTGAGGCTGGTTGTTTTTTTTCATGTGAAATAATTTTTTTCCCACATAATAAAGATGCTATTGAACAACTGATTAAAGAATATTTTGCCTGTAGTCCAAAAAATCAACTCGTCATACTTCTTCCAAGATTGGATGTTTTTCCAGGCGAAAAACCAATCATAGTTATCATCGCGAAAACTAAAATGTCATTAGAAAAATGATTTTAGAATAAAACGAATAATATAATTAAACAAAATAAAATAAATGGTTGGAATTCAAAAAAAAGACCGTTTGGTAAGTGATACGTAAATGTTTACACTAAAATCCATCCATAAAGATATACAATTATACAACAAATTACTGATGTAGAAAAAGTTGTTCACAGAGAATTTGGTGCTAAGATGTTAGACCAGAAAAAGGAAGATGGGACATTCTGCAAACTAAATAACTATTAACAATGAATTCACGTTTTATATCAGTGGCAGGGTAAAGAGCAACAAATGTAGTATCTGGAGAAGCAAAACCCCAAAAGAAACTGTTGAACAAATTTGTGACAGCCCAAATGTGAATGTGCTTCAGAGATAAGTAAATTTAAAGTGTATAGGCCTTTTTTCTTCATAAGGAACAATGCATATGGTATTGTGTCTTGTTAATTCCTCAATTAGATGAAAATAAACGAGAAGTTCCAATGTCCTTTCAGGATTTGGTACTATGGCTCTAGCTGAGTCAAACTAGTTGTGTTTTGATAAAGAACACACACACACACATATATATATATATATATTACTATATATATAGTGATAAATTACTATTGTAAATACTTTTATCCACCACTAAGTGCAATAATTTTACCTTGTTGTGATGAGGCACCTTTCGGTCACTTGACCATTGTCGAATCACTGATTATTTTTCTGGTGTAGATGTTCGGTCCGTGATGTTGTTGTTTGTTGATGTTACACGCATTTTCTCTTGATCTGCGTGTATGATGTTTTTATATAGTATGTATTCTGTATGTGGTCTGTAGGTTCATTAAATTGTTGTTGTAAATGTGGTATTTTTCTAGTGAGTTTAATTCTATTGGGTTATTATTTATTTGAAATATGGTTAGGTTATTTTCGTAGTTTGTTATTTCATGTTTATTTGATATTATGTGCGCTGCAACATTTGATACTTTTGTATTTTTATTTTTGAATGCTCTGTAATGTTCTTCAAATCTTATTTTAAATGATCTGGTTGTTTTCCCTATGTAAAATGGGTTGCAATCGTGTAATTTTGTAAATTCCTGATAGGTTATGTTTTTCTGTATTTGTTTTGCCGTTTGTGTTATTAAGATATTTTATTATTTTGTTGTTTGGTTTGTATGTTGGAGTGTAGTATTCTTTGTTATATATATTTGTTAATTTTTCTATTTTGTTATTGATGTATTTATATTTTAGGTAGATTTTTTATTTTTATTATTTTTGTGTTCAGGTCGTAGTGTTGTGTTGAGGTTAGGTTTTTTGTAAATTTATTGTATATGTTTTTTATAAGGTGTTTGTTGTATCTATTTTCTACTGCTATTTTTGTAATATTATCTAATTCTTCGTTTAATTTTTGTTTGTTATCTTGTGTATTTTATTGCTTTATTTATCTGGAATAATAGAAAATACCAAATACATCAATTCAATGACTAACCACATAAAAGAAATAGATACGAACAAATCCCACACCCAACTAACAAATACCTTAATACAATAAAAATAACTAATTGTCAGACACAGAAATATCCTAAACTATAACAATAAATTAAAATACCACACAAGACTTTACCCGTTCAAACCATGTGCACCAATATTAATAGGCATACCTAAAATCCACAAACCCAACACACCATTTAGACCACTAATAAATTTCAAAACAGCACCATCTTACATAATCGCAAAAATACTAGACAAAATAATAAGATCTAAAATACAAATCAACAACACATACAATATAAAAAATGGATACGAATTAATCAATAAAATGAAAAACATAGAAACAAACAACAACGCAAAAATAATAAGTTATGACATAACTAACATGTACCCTACTATCAAAATAGAAGAAACCAAGAAATTAAAAAAAAAAACTAATACACAATAACGAAAAAGAAAACACAATAAATAGTATCATTACACTAACCAAACACATATGTAACCAAAATTACTTCCAATTTAACAATAAATACTATCAACAAACAACTGGACTCCCCATGGGATCACCCATATCATCAGTCATGTCAGAAATATACGTACAACACTTTGAACAAATAATAATTAAACCTATACTAAATACACATAATATTTTACTATGGGAAATATATGTAGACGATATACTTGTAATATACCAACCTACCATTCACAACGAACACATCATAATACTAAACAAACTAAATACAACGAAAAACATACAATTCACCGTCGAAACATTAACAAACAGAACAATTAACTATCTTGACATTACATTAAATATAAAAATAATAAAATAGGAACTACAGTACACAGAAAACCTACTTCCATCAACACCACAATACACTGCAAAACTAATAACCACGCTTGGACACACAAAATTAACATTTAAATAACATGATAAATAAAGCAATAAAATACACACAAGATAACAAACAAAAACTAAATGAAGAATTAGATAACATTACAAAAGTAGCAATAGAAAATGGATACAACAAACACCTTATAAAAAACATATACAATAAATTTACAGAAAAACCTAACCTCAACACAACACTACAACCTGAACACAAAAATAATAAAAATTAAAAAATCTACCTAAAATATAAATACACCAATAACAAAATAGAAAAATTAACAAATATATACAACAAAGAATACTGCACTCCAACATACAAACCAAACAACAAAATAATAAAATATCTTAATAACACAAACCATAAAACAAATATAGAAAAACATAACCTATCAGGAATTTACAAAATTCATGCAACGATTGCAACCCATTTTACATAGGGAAAACAACCAGATCGTTTAAAATAAGATTTGAAGAACATTACAGAGCATTCAAAGATAAAAATACAAAAGTATCAAATGTTGCAGCACACCTAATATTATATAAACATAAAATAAGAAATTACAAAAATAAACTAACCATACTTGAAATAAATAATAACCCAATAGAACTAAACTCACTAGAAAAATACCACATTTATAAAAACATACACAACAATTTAATGAACCTACAGAGAACATATGTAGACAACGTACTATTCAAAAACATTATACACGCGACTCAAGAGAAAATGTGTGTGACGTCAACAAATACCAACATCACGGACCGAACATCCACACCAGAAAAATAGAGAAATATTAAGCAGTGATTCGACAATGGCCAAGTGACTAAAACGTGCCTCATCACACAAGGTAAAATATTGCACTTAGTGGTGGAAAAAAAAATTATTTACAAGTAATAATAATAACTTCATAAAGTCAGTGCAACGGAAAAATAATAATAATAATAATAGTAATAATAATAACTATCACGATATATATATATATATATATATATATATTTATATAGGAATTTTTGGACTAGAGAGGAGCTGACAGACTTACCTAATGTCAATAGTCCAAAACTGCAATCTCTTGGAAATAAATAAATACACACATAAAAAAAATTAACACTATTGAAATATTTCGATCAAATATGATCTTTGTCAATAAAAAAAGAATAAAAAAGACTGAAGTGAACCACAGATGTCATGATTCACTTCAGTCTTTTCTTTTTTGATTGACAAAAATCATTTTTGATCGAAATATTTCAATAGTATGTTAAGTTTTTATATGTGTCTATTTATTTATTTCCAAGAGATAGCAGTTTTGGACTATTGCAATTAGGTAAGTCTGTCAGTCTCTTATCTAGACCAAAAATTACTAAATAAGCTTTAAGCTCTACTAGAACTAACCTAAATAAATAAATATATATATATATATATATATATATATATATTTAAATTCTTAGTGAATTAATTTTTTTTTAATATAGATTAGCAACACTTACAGATATTAAAATATTAAGCAGATTTTCTAGTGTAGGCAGCTGAGGAATCAACTTCTGGACTACCTTACTGAATGCTTCGAATATACTATGGTCATAAATAGATGTCAGGTGAAAACTTAGATGTATTTGCTCAAAGCCTAGAGAACAAATAATTAAAATAAGATAAAAAACAGAAAATCTTGGTCTCTTTATTTTTTTTTTCAACAGAAATTATTTTTTACATAAATAAGAGTTTTAAAACATCAATAAAAACAAACTTAAAAATAATAAGTGTAGTAGACATTCTAAATATCTTAGTAAAACAACTAAGTCATTAAAAATAACATTTTTTCCTTCATTTTACATATGTCGTTTAGAGTTTCTTCTCTATATTTTTAACATAGTCAGACAAAATGCTCTAAATCTTATGATTAGGAATGAGCCGATTTCAGGAATCTAGTAGTTCCTGGCACTCAATTCTCTATTGACTAAAGTGCCAATTCCAATTCTTGTTTTTTTAACTAATAAAATACGTGTGTGGTGTAATTTATAGAAACATAATGGTATATATATATTCCCTCAGAACTGAGAAGGTGGGAACTATCATACCAGTGGTATACCAAGTCCAGAGAATCCCCTAACCTAAACATCAGATAAATCCATTCATTTTTTTTCCCCCGAATAGCCTTATCTCTTTTCCCCTGACAGACTTATATAAACTATAATCACTCATATGCTCATGGAAACAATATATATATCTTTAATCTGTGCATCTGTGACATCTGATTTCTACTCTACTCAATCTGTGATTACAATTATTTTATTTCATTCTCTCATATTTCTTTTTGTGTTTTCTCTTCGATTGACAAAGACCACTGTGTGGTTGAAATATATCATTGTTTAAGTGCTTTTATGTGTTTCTATTTCAAGACTACAGAATGGACTCTTACCAAGGTAAGTCTGTCAGTCTCCTAGTCCAAAAAATCTATATATATATATATATATATATATATAGGTGTTTTCTCTTCGATTGACAAAGACCACTGTGTGGTTGAAATGTATCATTGTTTAAGTGCTTTTATGTGTTTCTATTTCAAGACTACAGAGTGGACTCTTACCAAGGTAAGTCTGTCAGTCTCCTAGTCCAAAAAATCTAAATAATCTTTACCAACCAAAACTAACCTATAAATATATATATATATATATATATATATATATATATATATATATATATATATATATATATTTCGGTTAGTTTTGGTTGGTAAAGATTATTTAGATTTTTTGGACTAGGAGACTGACAGACTTACCTTGGTAAGAGTCCACTCTGTAGTCTTGAAATAGAAACACATAAAAGCACTTATTTCAACCACACAGTGGTCTTTGTCAATCGAAGAGAAAACACAAAAAGAAATATGAGAGAATGAAATTTGTGTATAATTATTTTAAATATAATTATAATTATTGTATTTCATTTTCTCATATTTCTTTTTGTGTTTTCTCTTCGATTGACAAAGACCACTGTGTGGTTGAAATATATCATTGTTTAAGTGCTTTTATGTGTTTCTATTTCAAGACTACAGAGTGGACTCTCACCAAGGTAAATCTGTCAGTCTCCTAGTCCAAAAAATCTATCTATCTATCTATCTATCTATCTATCTATATATATATATATATATATATATATATATATATATATATATATATATATATATATATATATATATATATATATATATTAAGAATGGGCCGATTCCAAATCTCTATTTAAGGAATCTTCAATTCTAATGATATCGAGGCATTGTCGATTCTTGATTCTCCATTGATTAAAGTCCTGATTCCGATTCTTGTTTTTTTAACTGTTAATGTACGTGTGCGGTGTAAAGGAATATAATTGATTATCAACTATATATCATTAATCTATTAGTTACTGTGAATGAATTAAACAACAAAAATCAAATTTGAGATAGGTATTTTTATTATTTATGAAGCAACAACAAAGACGATCGGAAGGATTTCTGGTTTGTTTGTCAACGCTCGTCTCGCTCTGCTGTTTCATTCTCACTTGGGCAGGGGGACAGGACTCTCTCTCTCTCTTCCCATCTCTGACCTCCACTGCTTCATACATGTCAAAACAAAACAAAAAGAAAAGGTAGTTCCGATTTTTCCCGTTATACAAACTGATATGGCTATTTCTGAAGTTATATTATACTTCTGAACTAAAGTTCACATTTGCAATTTTAAATAAATCATTACTTTCACCGATATGTTTGTCATGCTTTCAGAAATGCCTATTCATAAATCAAGGTGGAACGTTTTCTGTAGCCTATTACATTAAAACAGAACTTTTGAAAGTCTTCACCATATGACTAAGATGTTAACTAAATTCATTATTAGCAAATATAATGCAGACCTGTATAAAGTAAAAAAATTAAGAAAAGAAATAAAAATTTTAGGTATCGGCCCATCCATACTTATGATGTAACTAAGAAGTGTAGTACTCTTTCCTTTATGAACGAGTTATGCTAAATAGTGAGTAAAGTGACTGTGAGTATAATCCGTTTGTGAATTTTTGTGTAAATGTTCAGGTTATGAGATTTATTTCTGAGCTATGACGTTCAATTTTAATTTAATAACTTCTTACATCTTATAGAAGTAAGAAATAACTAAATAAAGTAGAAACACAATAACTGAAGCAATGGAGAGAAGGTGTCATAGATATAAATAAAACTTACTGTTAATCGAATTTAATGCATTATGTATTCAGTAAACAGTTCATTAAGATTTTCCCAGTAAACATATTTTTTTTATTTGGTCCTTAACAATCTAGATAAAAAGTCACACCTATATGTTTTTATTCAAGATATTTTCTTAGTTAAACCAAATTTATATTTTACAGCTTGTGTGTGATTAAGTACAAACTTTAAATTTGGCATTAAAATTAATTTTTTGTTTGTTTGACAAAAGTACACAAATCTTGAAATATACTCTGGACACTTGCTGGTGGGTAAAAGAAATGTAAACATTGGCGACAAGAATCAGTTCATAAAATCATATTTTCATCCATCTATCATTCCAACATCAATACAGTTGGAAAAGGTTGCATGGTGTGATAGTAACATTGAACAAAATAAAAATCATTTTCATTTGGCAGGAAAATGGATATTATTGGAAAATATTTTTATTTGCACTGATTTTGTATATTATAATAGATTACACCTCTACATATTATAATACCATACCAATATTGGATCATAAATTTAGATACAATACAATATTACTAGTTAAATTAGGTGGTACAGTAATAAAAATAACTGTAGATACAACAGTATTAGAAATTTATAATAAATAGCAACAGTACTATATAGATATGTACAATTATACAACTAACACTAGAGTTGTATAGGTACAATAGTTATACAAGTAAAATATAATTTTGTTGTTATATATATTCTCTGTAAATGTTTGTGCATTATGTGGAGTTCATATTCATATAAATAAATGTTTAACAATTAACTTTACCTTAGGAGGTAGATCCCACCTTAATCATTCTAGTATAGCTAAAACCTCATTTTAGTTTAGTGCCTTTAAAAAAACGTCTTAGCGGAATATTACTGTATCTATATATATATATATAAATATAAAATACGTTTTCTTGTTTAATAATTTAAAAACAATACAGGTTATTCAAATACAAGAATATTTATTATTTTATATCCAAAGCTTTTCGTTGGCAAACAGTACCAACATCATCAGGAATGAAAATTACAATAATGTAAGCTATAGGCCTAAAACATATCAATGTTTTAGGCCTATAGCTTACATTATTGTAATTTTCATTCCTGATGATGTTGGTACTGTTTGCCAACGAAAAGCTTTGGATATAAAATAATAAATATTCTTGTATTTGAATAACCTGTGTTGTTTTTAAAATATATATATATATATATATATATATATATATATATATATATTTCAGGGGTTGAAATATGGAGTAATTAGTATCCATCATATATATATATATATATATATATATATATATATATATATATATATATATATTTCAGGGGTTGAAATATGGAGTAATTAGTATCCATCTTCAAGTTTTCATGAATCTATATACGACATGTAGTTTTAAATAGTTGTAGGAAATAGTAAGATATTGTATTTATATATGCTTGAATTTTTTTTGGACACCATGGTTAAATAACTGAGTTTTTGTTCCAACTATATTCATTTATATCTTTTTAGATACATATTTTTAATATTTTTGACAATTTTCAAACATCCTTCAAGTTTTAAACTATTTTTGAAGATAACCTCTAATGATTTTACCACTTTGGGTCATATGCATTATAAAAAGCAATAAATCTGAAAACAAAAATAACTAATTTAACGCAACTAGAATATTACTTAAAGAACACATTAGATATTTTTAAACGATGAATAGAAAATATTTGTTCTTTCTGTTTTCTTCCAATTGGAAATACAAAAGTAATCAAGTTTTACCCTGGGGAGATAGGATTTAGAGTATTTAAAAGTAATGAAATTTAGATAAATTATATATAAATAAAAGTTAATTATATAAATTATTTAAACTAATCAGATTATAAAGGAAGATGGAAAAAGCCATTATCATAATGATAAGTACTTTAAAGAAGCTATATATTAAGCACCTTGAAAATTTTGAGAAGAATAAATCACCTGAATCAGAGAGATCGTCAGTTGCTCGCTGATGGATGTCTCGCTGTGTTTCCATTTTGTTATCCTCTGTTAAACCATCAACTTTATGAATGAACACTTCGAACTTCACACTTTGATTAACTTTAAATGCTTTTGTAACCGTAAGGTGAAGTTTGTTCAATGCATCCATATAATCATCCTGCATGACAAAAAATTTTAAACTGTAATTATTATCATGTAATTCTAGCAAAACATCATAACAGTTTTTATTTGAAACAATAGCATTCAATAGTTACAGTTTCTTGGACAAAAATATAGATGTTTACTAAATGAGACTTTAGATTAACTAAATGAGAATATTTAAACTTTTCCCTTTGATACATACTAAAACTATATTCATTATCTCAGTTATTTCAAAGGTGCCAAAGGAGATGTTTTGTCATGTGACATTAAATATTTTAGGCGCAGAGTTTGAAAAATCTTGATAATGATTAAAGTTACAAAAATAAATAAATAAATAAAATAAAACTTATAAAATATATATCACATTATTAATAGTCTATACAGGAATGTAAGAGGTAAATTCTACCCAACAGTAAGTAATAGTACTGACAGTACTAACAGTACCAACAGTAAGCCACTCAGCACTGATTTGGTATGATAGCACACTCAAAAATCTTCTTTTATTCAAGTTGTGTATTATTTTTTTCTACTGATTGAGTGGTAAAAGTAAGTATGGTAGCAGACATTGTGTGTGGAGTTAATTTAATGAGGGGATGAATTAATGCTCATTAGCAATAGTTATAAGATAAATGAAGAATTAAATTAATTTTTTTAATAATTTTAAACTTTTTCTAAATCATTGAGAGTTGAAAATAAGTATTGTTTCAAACTTTGTATGTATATAAAAATGCAATTAGTACAAATAAAAGAGTTTTAAGTTATGAAACGTATATTCAAGTTTAAGAACAATATTGATTTAAAATTCAAATAACAGAAACGAAAAACAGTGTCATTGCCACATGCACTATATATGCAGCAATTTGTGTAGCTTAAATGATTGGCTCACGTATAACGCATAAAATCTTATCCATTTGCTAGTGAAATTTGCCTTATATATCGCCTATTTAGTACATCCAAATAAAATATTTTAAAAAGTTTAATTTTTTTACACATTTTTAACCTCTACCCCCTATTTAGAACAGCAGAAGGATTTCTGAGTCGAAAGCTGGCATATTAATTTATTTTGTTTAATATAGCTAAGTAAACGTTTCAAACCAAAAACAAATACACTTCAGATGTCTAATTAAATTCTTTGCAATAAATTGTTAGACATTTTACAGTATTATCTATTTTTATCATTATAAAATGCCTTCCAAGCAAGCTAGAAATGTAAAATTTGGCACACTTGTACATCTTATAACAAATGCCCAGTCATTTCTTGGGGCCTCTATGGTCCCAAATTTAAAAAACTCAAAAAAATATTTCAAATTATTGATAAAAAATAAACATTACTCTCTAATCAGTCAAGTTAACTAGTTTAAAATTGTATATACATGACTTTGAATTATCCTGAAAAGCGTACCAGATCAAAAACCTTATGCCTCAGTAAGTTTCTCATAAATTTACTTAAATTATAAGTTCATGAAGTCATTAATTTATTAAATTTAAATGTTATTATTATGTTTCTTTCACAATCATACATTTTACCTTCAGTCAACCTAGTTATAGTGAGACATTTAGAGAAAAATTGAATTGATATAAATAAGTACAAAGAAAAAAAATTTATAATCTGTGTACCTAAAAATAAATAAAGAAAAGTTTCAGGGTCCATATAACTCATTTTTCCAATCGTACAATGGTTTACAAAATATGTATCTACTGTACGTACTAATTGAATAACCACTCGTGAGGTAGAGTATATGTATATGAATGTAGGGAGCTATCATCACGAATTTCCACAAGTCATTGCAACTACATCACAGTGTCTGATTTAATCGTACTGTCTAGGAAATTAAAATGTGTTTGATAGAATTAACTGTTCCATGGGATAGCAACATTCGAGTACAACATGAAGTTAAACTAAACAGGTGTGTAGGGGTTTGTTTGAGCATGAGACAAAATGGTGCAATAGAGGTTGGTGCTTGTAAATCGCTGTATAACTTACTAAAAGTTGTGGGACTAGTTAGACAGAATATCGTCTCATTTTTAGAGTATAAAGATGGCACTGGAATCTTCTTATAGACTGTGGCTGAGAAGGTCTGAGCAGTGGGTTCCCAGTGAAGGGAGAGTTTTGTCTGCATAAAGTACTTCAATCCTTCATGCCATGTCTCACGTCCTAGACTGCTCTAAATAGGTTCAAAAGTTTCCCGAAATAGATGTAACATCTTGGTGGGCCTCTATTGAGTGACACCACTGTATGCTACACTATTTTTTTTTTTTTTTTTTTTTTTAATAAAAAGGTTTTAAGATAAAGTAATAAATGACAAAAACAATTCAATTGTTACATATTAAAAGTCGTTTTTACTATTGAATTTACCTAAAGATAAAACAATCCTTCTGTTATGGATCCAAAATATGTGTGCTCTCATTAATATTCACAGTATAGTTTTATTTGATGCATTTTTTTTAATCATCTGCTATAATAATAAAATGAAAGAAATAATTTTAAATTTAGTAGTTTTCTGCCAATTCAGAGTTTAATATAATTTTTTCTACTGATGAATTTTGGAAAACTTTTATTTCAAAACACTAACTTTAGAAAAGTAAAACAATTAACTATTTTAGGAATGAATGTTTGGATTGACAGAAAACTGTATTAAAAATAAGTATAATATCCTATCAAAAAATGTAAGAAGTTTTAACGTATTAGAGAAATAAAGTTAAAAAAAAAAAAAACTATTTCATACCTGGGCATCTATTACAAAAACTAAGGCACCACATCCACCAAAAATCATATCTGAATCGAAACTAGGATCAAAGAAGTCTATCTGACCTGGGAAGTCCCATATTTGAAATTGAACAAACGATGAATTAGAAATGTCTTCTTTAACGATTTTGTTGGTACTTTCCAGAAAAAGAGTTTCATTAGGAGACATTTTTTGGAACACTACTTTCTGAATAGATGATTTTCCACTTCTGAAATAAATAAACAATTTTCAATAATGTATTTAACAATATTGTAAATCCAGTTCTACATAATTGGTGTCTTTCTATTATATCCTTCTACATGGTAATAAATTTGTACATATTCTTAAATTTATAAATCATGGCATGCATACTACAGAATATCTAGGACTAAATTTACTAGTCAAATTTTAAGCAACCATGATTTTTTGTATTTACAAGTTTTGGCAATTTTTTCCCGCAGAAGCTTAAATGAAGTCGAATACAATGCTAGATGATGTTGTTATGATATAAAGTAACAACTACACTTTTTCATGTTCAGTCACTTTCTATTTATCAGCAATTCATTATCATAGCAATGAATAGCCTTTATAACTCTGTACATACTCGTTTGATGTGAATTCTTAGAATCCAATAAACACTCACTATTGGCGAGACAGTTAAAATGAGGCTAGAATCCACATGTTTGGTCTCTTCAATTTGAAGATTGACAGAGATCTACATGAGTCGCACTGAAGTATGTTATAAAACCACTGTTAATTGGTGTGTTAATCAATGGAGTAGGTAAGGCCTAAATCTATTGTCGAAAGCTTGATTGAGTTTGTGTATAGCTAATTGAGGACAGTGATGTGCTTGGTTGAGCTGAAGTGTTTGGGATAGGAGATTGACAAGTACATTGTTGAGGTGACAGGCGCAAGTGTTGAGCATGACATTTTTGTTAATTAACGCTCTATGCTGTCTGAAGGTGCTGACGGGTACTAATGTGGTTAGTTTCTACAGCAACTCTACTACCCTATATTTTTCAATGACAAAGTCAATTAAAAGATCTCACTATTATGTTTGCTTTGGATATAAAAATATACACTAATTACAAAAAAATTTGTATGTATTTACATTAGGTAGTTTTTAAATTTAAAATTGCATTAAATTTTGCATAAAAAAATAGATTTTTAAAGTTTACACAGTACTAAATACAACAAACATCTATAAACGTTTTTACTTTTGTTAAAACTTTATAGGTTATGTTTAATATTTTTTTAGTTAATTTGATTTGTGTTTCTTCACTGAGGATGATGACAAATTAGTCGTTGAAACGCG
Source organism: Prosapia bicincta (assembly GCA_036971475.1). Taxonomy (NCBI): domain Eukaryota; kingdom Metazoa; phylum Arthropoda; class Insecta; order Hemiptera; family Cercopidae; genus Prosapia; species Prosapia bicincta. The sequence continues at coordinate 112,988,792 of JBAIZL010000001.1, read as the reverse complement.
TATGAAATAAAAAATTTTTATATTTGTGAGTTGTACCATATTTTTATTCATTAATTACAACAAACATCGTTTACTGACTGACAACGAATCACAACTATACTGAGCAAGAAAAAGAAAGTCTTACCACAAAATCTGATGATTGTCTATATGTCAACTTTTCCTTCTTAACTACTTTTGTTACTTCACTAGCGTCACTAAAACAAGTTATTAAATTTGTCTTTGATTTCATCAACTTTATTGATTTTGATCAGACTTTCCTAGATGGTAACATCTAAAACCTTCTAAGTAGCATCAATCTAGTATGGAATCATTGAATTTCATGTTATATTGTTGGGATGACATCATTGCCACAGTCAGCACTTTGCTTCCATCAGCAATTTACTGTAGTTCACCAATGAGTTTGTTAACCTTTGAGAAATAACATTCAATGATACTTGCCGTAATTGAAATTTGAACTGAATTAATGATAACTTAACAATAAAATTAAAGTATTACAAGTGTCAAAATTTTGCATAAAATTAAGTTGGTGACGTAATGAAATTAAAATTATAATATAGTTTAATAGTTCTGAAATCTAACCATTAGAAATTCGAACAATAAGGCTTAACAATAATAATAAATTTTGGTAATGTACGCTGTGGTAGTTTACAAAGAAATTTTGTGAAAGTGAACAATTTCTAACCAGAACTGAAGTAATATAAAATTATGTTTATAAGTTAAATGTTGATACAAATTAGTGAAATGACGCTGTTATACTCATACAATAATGATTTCAATATACTGTATTACTAAACTTATTACTACTAACCTAAAAACATACTACTACATTGGAGCAAATGTTTAGCGATACTTGGGGTCAAGAGGACTAAATGTTAATGGTTCTATCAAGGTTTAACACTTTCAGCACCGCGGCGAAATTGGTGATCTGATCAAACTACTGTATGTTTTTCCGTTAGCTTCCATCTCTGATGGCAGTGGAATGCTATGCGGGTTGCATAGTTTACATCTCAATAATTTTATTTTTAACCTATTTAGGTTTATTGGGGACATCAGAACAGTGTATTAGACACTAAAATATTGTTTTATTTATGTGGTCACAATTAAAAAAATGAAATACAAATGATAAAATACTGTATGACAAATAATAAAACACAATAAAAGACAGAAAAAAAGATAATTTACATACAAAACTATAGACCCTACTACTAAAATATACTACATACTAAAATAAGCCCTCAACGTTTAACTTGGAATGTTTGTTTCTATTTGTGCCATGTGTTTTACAAAGCCATAGATATCAATAATGTAAATGGAGACATAGATAATGCATATGTCATGTCCGAGACTATTTATAGCCGAGATTAGCTGACATTTGTTTACTACAATCTTATGATGACACATTAGGTTTCAGGGCGTCCAAGCATTTTGTCAATGACTCATATTTACAATAGTCTGTTCCCCCCTCGAGTTGGTTCATTCACTCTAATAGGACAGTTATCGTTTATTCTTGCGTTAGTTCAGAAAGCTTAGTTTATTTTTATGATCGTTGTTTTTACCGGATATTTTACAGGGTAAAGTGGTTCAAACTTAAAAAAACATTAAAATATAAAAATTAAACCAAATTAAATCTGTTAGTAAAACTCCCTGAAGCATTGTTTCAATTGAAGCATTAAAAATTAACTTGGGATGGTCGGATTTAAAAACGACTCAGGCACAATGTTCTTCAAACTCTTCTGAAGCACTGACGTAAAAATCCAACCTTTATAAAAACATGTATCGACACTAGAGAAGTTACAATTAGGCTGGGAGTGAGCGTGCCGGTGAGCTTCCTTCAATCTAAAGGCAAGTGGGGAGCACACCGGCACGCTCTCGTGCCTCGTAAGGGAACCCAGAGCATGCAGGGTCACTAACCGTGCTGAACATGTTAATGAATTTAAATTAAGTATAATAGTTCCAATTAGATAGCCTAAAAGCGAGGTAGCTTAAATTGAATAAATTGAACATATTTTGAAAGTGAAATTATAAGAAAACAGTTTAACAAAAATAACAAATTTAATGTTATATTAAGTAATAAGAATTGGTATGTATGTTACCAAAGGAGTGGGTAAAATTACAATTTCCAGAGTACAATGCTACTGGTTTTATATAATTACACAGATATGTAGCCAAGCACATATGTGGATATATCAGATTATAAATACTGTTTACACAGCATGCACAGAAAGAATCAACTGCTATGACTTTTTAATTGCATGCTAAATATAACACTTTGTAATTCTGATGTACACAAGACCTTTTTTTAAAACACTCATTGTGAACAGAAGATTTATTGTAACTCCATCATCTTTTTCTTGATTAATTTTTACTTTTTATATTGTAGATGTATTTTGAAAGGCCTCACATAGAACAAAGACTCAACGACCAATGTATTTCTAAATATGTGTAAAAGGGGTAATGACCAAGGTATTGGGAGTAAAAATATTTATCATTATTTCATTACCAGTAGCTTTCCAAGATATACTAAGTGCGTCGATACTGATATTTTGCAGTTATAAAATGAATAGTAATAGTAAATTGAGTGGCAAATGTACTACCTGTATGCTAAAATGCTAATCCACTATATGTCTACAACACTTGAAGAATCTATTTCCCATATTCTAAGAATAAAAATTTATTTCTTGAAATTTGAAATTATTATTTATTCAAATTTATTGAGAAAGTTAGACAATATCATATGCAATGGCTAGTTTAAAAATCTGGATCAACATGGCAGCCCAATTGGCATTGATCATAAGTTTTTAATAAGATTTAATTATAAGTAATTTGATAATTTCTTGACATGAGATAACTGTACTAAGCTTAAGCAGCAACATGTAACTCTGAGATGGGATTGATCTATCCTCAACATACATATATAATAATAAATAAAACCTTTCCTATGGTACTACATTTGAGGTGTGATTCAATAAATAATGAATAATTATTTATTTAAAAAAGTAATAAACTTACATCGAATTCGATTTAATCTCCTTCAAATTACTGTCTTTGGCTGGGAATGCACTTATCCCAACATTGAATCCATGATGGGAAACATTTTTGGAAGGGCATTTAGCTGTTCGGTCAATGTCACGGATGGTGTCAAAACATTTTTCTTCAAGCAGTTTTAATTTTTGGGTAGAGCCATAAGTCGCATAGTGCTAAATCGGGTGAGTATGGCGGATGTGGACATACACTAACACTCTTTTTGGGCAAAAACTCACAAACTAGAAACAAGGTGTGACAAGACCCATTGTAATGGTGAAGAAGAAAGCCATTTGTCCATGATGTTAGGATCTTCTAATAGCTCTCGAATAGTCCTTTCCCTGTTTGAATGAACCATTGTTTTTACTTTTTGCACATTGTCATCTGTTTTGAGGTTAATAGACGTTCTGAGCGCTGCTCATCTTCAACCGACTCATTTCCGCTTTTAAGATGTTAACATTTTGTGAGCTTCTTTGCGGCATATTTTTGCAACTTAAAAACAAACCTGAATGTTTAATGCGCTGTTTAAAATAAATGATGTGCGACAGACACGATAAATATGACCTCACTCTAGCGGCTCTGGCAGTCTACTGACAAGCTCCAGCATGTTGAGACTTGTTGCTCCCTGTTTCAACAGTTCACGCTACTAGGCAAATTACATCAAATGGATGTAGCGTCAGCAGTTCCAGCTATAAAAATTCATTCAACGTATTTTTTTATCACACCTCGTAAATTTAAGGGCTGCAATTGCAGGAGTTGTATTCCGTGTAACCCCTTCCCCTCTATCCAGCCCTCTGAGATGTTCATAATGGAATATATCACTCAAGAAACTGATCTGTGACTATTCAATCACAAGTCCAATACTCTAGAAATTTGTTTAATTACAACAAATAAGTAAATACAATTATTGCAACCTGAGTTATTAAAGAAGTGTATACCTCCTGAATGGTTATCCTCGATCAACATTTAAAGAAACTGCTACTACTAGCCAAATTTTTACATATTGTTATGTATATTAACTTAAATCAGTGTAGACTGGTATTTCATGTTTAAGATAGAAAAGAGTAATATTAATACTATTTAATATTCTTATTTGAACAAAATAACGTTCTATTATTTTACTTTTAAAATATTTACTAGCTTGACATTATCTAACCACTAAATAAACTGTAGTCAGACGATAAGCTGTACAATTGTTTACTTTATGGTCATCTTTCCACTGTCATGTAACCAATGTAACATGATTCATAAAACAAAATTATTTCCATTCTCAAGCACTTTACTCAATATATATATATATATATATATATATATATATATATATATATATATATATATGAAGTTGTATATTACTATTTTTGAGTAATTTTATCCACCATTAAGTGCAATAATTTTACCTTGGGTGATGAGGCACCTTTCGGTCCTTGACCATTGTCGAATCACTCTTGAGTGATTCGACAATGGTCAAGGACCGAAAGGTGCCTCATCACCCAAGGTAAAATTATTGCACTTAATGGTGGATAAAATTACTCAAAAATAGTAATATACAACTTCATAAAGTCAGTGCAACGGAAAAACAATGGATAATATTAAATATCAAGAATATATATATATATATATATATATATATATATATAAGTGCATTGAAAATTTTATCATAATTCAAACAAAAAAAGTTTTTTAAACAACTATATTCACATATCTATATAATATTTACATATTATTTGATAAATATAATTCTATGTTAACTAATTTCAATACATTTATATTAATTCAGCAATCAAAAACCATAGCTACAAAATTAAAACACTTACAAAACTTTTATGTACATTTTGCTAACACAATTAAGCATCATCATAAGTTACAACTGAACTTAGATTATTCTATAACTATTGTTTTATTTAATGTATTGTTTATAATAGAACATACATTCTCTAAATTCTTTAATTTTAATTATTAATGTTTCACCATGAACTATCTTTTCTCCGTACAGCCATTTAAAAAAATATATATAATAACAAAGTAAGTACATCGTGAAAAGCTGTGTTAATTAGATGGAAATACCTGTGGGTATGAGTGTGTGTTAAATGAACTAAACATTAATTACCTCCGTAAGCCCATCAGCAATATCCTAGGTTTCTGTTCTCCTGACAGAGGCCCACCTGGCCCATCACCATCTGCATCAAAAGGTCCATAACCAAAATCTTTGGGAAATGATCCAACATCAAACTGGTCATCTTCATCTTGTTCAAAAGACTAAAATCAAAATAAGTTTAAACAAGTTATTAAACTAAATTTTTCAGGTAAATATTTCTTGTTGCTAAATATCTAAATAACTTATTTCCTCTAAATAAAAATCAGAGCATCTCTTACAATTTTAAAATTTACTTAAGATTTTTTTAAATATGGAGTTCTTTTATCTTCTAAATGTTAGTATAAACATACTAAATCATAACCAATCTATGTATACATTTTGTAGGTTTTTCTTTCAGTTTCCTTGAAAAGTTAAAGAGCAGTTTTAAAAAAATATTTCTTCATGCTCTGTTCTGCCAATCCAAGCTGTAACAATATCTTTATTTTTGATGTATTTCAGAATGCTTCCATCATCTCAAAGCGTAATTAATTAAGTATTTAACAAAAACAGCTGCGTACAGGTTTAAACCATTATGTCATCACATAACATGTGTTAAATAGTACCGTAAAATGTTTCATATTTGCTTTCCTCTTTTTGTAATTGGGTTTAAATATTTATTAAGCCTGCTTCTAACTTAAAAATTATAATTTCATATCTTAACTGATATTCTTCCTTAATTTTAATGTTGGAACTTTATGAAACTGACATTTTTGTAAACTTAAATAAAATAGAGTCGATATTCTCACACCGTTGCTTGCTTAACAAGACTGAGACTGAACGGCTTGTCAACATGATAACAGATGATAGAGTAAAATAAACACAGTAGAGTATGTAACCTACATAATTCTCATAATAAATATAATAGAGGTATTTATTTATACAGGGCAGTAACTGAGAGAAAACAAAAAAGCTGACTGACATACTGCGATTGCCTAAAAAGGGATAAGTATTTCTGTTTCCAGGTTTTTTCCGACTACTACAATGAATCAATACAAATAACTAGTGACTAATAAGGGAGAATAACTTATAAAAAATGAAGAAGTAAGGTAATTCCGTATAGAATATAAAAATGAGAAATGCAAAATATTACTATGATCCTAGCAGAAAATACAAAAATAATTCTTTTTAAACTACATTTTTTCCCAGTAATAAGTTTAAATATAGTAACATCTTTATAAAAAAAAAACATTTCTTCCTCGCTTTCAGAAACAGTCTACTCAATTAGAAAGAGCAAGATTTTAAAACAGATTGTGTTTTTGTTCTGAATTGTTTTGATAAATTCTACAAATTTTATAGCTGACTATTTTTTTCTTAACTAACAAACAGAACTAGATTCCCAGTATAAAAAGGTTGAAGTTTGTATGCAAATTTCTTCCCTAGGTATATAGCTTTATAGTTAAACCCTTATCAAACCAAAATATAATGATCTTCAAATATTTATATTGTCATTGAATTGTGTTCTTGTGCTTTCTTATAATAATTACAAGATAAACCTTACATTAGCAAATCAATTTTAGTAACACTAACATAGACGGTCTAGATTTAAGGCCCAACATGAACACCCAATTTAACAGTGTTAGCCTAGTAACAGACAGTTAATTGGTGTGCTATAATAGGCTGTGTGTAGAAATTTTATTTTTATAGTAATTTAGTACAATATATGTGAGAGTTATATATATATATATATATATATATATATATATATATATATATAATACTATATATAGTACTATATATGTTAGTTCGCCTGCTGTGTCGTGTTTAAAAGACGTGTGTTGGTGGTGCTTGTCACGAAAATGGAGAAGCAAAATCTAGAGCAATACATCTCTATAAAATTTTGGACCAGATTGAAACAGCTTCACAAAAAAGTAAACTAAAATCATTAAACTGCATGGTGATAGGCAGGTGTTTTGATGGCATAAAGAGTGTAAGGAGGAGCGCAAAAGCGTGGAAGCTGAGGCATGGAGCGGGAGACCAATCGATGTGCAAACTGACATGAATTCGCAGCGAGTGCGCCATAATCTGTGAAGGTGGGCGTTCGACAGTTCGAATGTTGGTTTCAACACTAAGTATGAACTGTGAAACAGTCAGAAAAATTTTAACTGACGATTTTGGGATGAAAAAGTTGTGCACGAAGATGGTTCCAAAAACCTTTCTGAGTAGCAAAAGCGAATGAACATCGCAGAAGATTGTTTGGAGTGAGTGGAAAACGATTACACGCTGCTTGATCGAGTTATTACAGGCGATGAGAGCTGGTTTTTCCAATTCAACCCAGAAACCAAATGCCAAAGCTCACAATCATTGTCTCTGCATGCCCCCCGCCCAAAAAAAGCTCGCATGAGCAAGTCGAAGGTGAAAGTGATGATCATTACCTTTTTGATAGCCGTGAAATCGTCCACAAAGAATTTGTTAAACCAGGCCAAACTGTAAATCAAGTCTACTATCGCCAAGTACTCGAAAGATTTCAGGTCAACGAGTCCAACAGGGTGCGCCCAGAGATCGCAAACATCTGGATCCTTCATCCCAACAACACGCCGTGCCACACCGCCCTCAGTGTTGCAGTATTTTTCCTCTAAAGATATTGCTGTGATGCAACAGCCGCCTTATTCGCCCGATGTCACCATGTGACTTTTTTTTGTTTCCTAGAGCAAAATCGGTGGTTAAAGGAACCCATTTCAAGTCGACTGCGGACATCCAAGTAGCCTTAACAAAGATACTTGTGGACATCCCAGTCGAAGCGTTCCAGAAATGTTACGAAGTGTGGAAAACGTGCTGGAATCATTGTATAGCTGTCCAAGGGGAATACTTTGAAGGGAATGGCAGAGTTGTAGAATAATATTTAAATATATAGTTTTTATAGATCAGACTCATTACTTAATTGACACACCTCGCATGCATATATATAGAAATTTTTGGACTAGATAGGAGACTGGCAGACTTACCTAGTGGAAATAGTCCAAAATTGCAATCTCTTGAAAATAAATAGACAAATTTAAAAACATATCATACCATTGAACAATTTCGATCACACAATGATCTTTATCAATCAAGCATAAATTTTTTATCGTCCTTGGAAAGTTATTTTTTTAACATTTGAAGTTGGGTAAAAAATTCAGTGCAGAGCATTAGGTTGTTTGTGCATCGGCCGGGGAGTGATACAGTGATGTCACAACTGTAGTTGGTGTTTTTAGCAATTTAAACTTTATCCTGAATCAAAAACATGTCCTGAAGCTCTATTGATAAATATTATGCAAAAACTATAAAAATTAAACCAAATCGTTTTACAAATATCTACACACATAAGGTATGCATGACTCCACTGTATTACTCCGTGGTCCATTCACAACTTTATGCCCTGCACTGAATTTTCCCCCAACTTTAAATTGAAAAAAATAACTTTCCAAGGACAATAAAAAAAATTTTATGTTCATCGTCCTATTTGGTGGTTTTGAACAACTTCCCAATATATCGTAGGTGGCCGCTAATTCTCACAATTACCAAAACTTTATTTGTTTGGGATGTGAGCAGAAGTTTTTTATTTCTTTTCGTATTTGTTATGAGTTTCTGTATGTCCCGGTAAATTTCTTTTGGTTGATATCGATTACGTGGCTAAAGAATATAAATACGAATAGCAAAGTTTGATTTTATAAAGTAAATATTTTTCAAAATATAAATTCTTATTTGTTTCAGCAAGAAATTTTAGTAAAAATTTATATTTCTAAACAGGCTCTATAAATCAAATAATATGTGTGCGAGAGTTTAATAATTCTAAAAGTATGTATAGTGCTTAGTTAGGTACAAGTTAATTATTAAAACTGCTACATATTAGTACTAACTAAGCACTATACATACCTTTTAGCGTTATTAAACTCGTGCACACATATTATTTGATTTATAGAGCCGGTTTAGAAATGTAAATTATTAATGAAATTTTGTTTTTTAATGTCCCTGAGGACTTTATGTTCTATATTACTAGGCCAAATTGCAAAATAAGTACACACTAGTTGTACATTCATTCACCAACATAACAGCTTTGTTCTTTGTATCTGGTGTTAAATCATTTCCAAGTTAAATTTAATGAGAATATACTGTATGGAACAATTTTTTTTCTATAATTAAATGATACTTAACTAAGTGAATATGTATGTAAGGGTTGACACATTTCGAAACAATCTTTCCTTTTATGAAGCAAAGCCTCTACTCACTTAGTCAAGAATCATTTAATTATAGTTTAATCAGTGAATTCAAAATTATTAGAAGCAACTTTAATTTTTTTTACTCCACACTAATGTCTCCATAGGTATTGAACTAAATCCTGCAAACATAATAGTGTCCTTATAACTTTACATTTTAACTAGAATGCTAAACATACAGTACTTTAATGTCATGTTTACTATACAAAATCCATGGATAATTCTAAACCAGTACTAATTTTTCAAAATAAATTTGAGACACTTCAGTCATTGCTGGAATGTCAATATATGTGTTAGAATCAAACATACTTGCTACAGAGTTCCTAATTATACTAACCATCATCAACAAACCTATTTAATATCGCAGACAGCGATATTTTTAGGTTACTACAAAGAAGAAAATGTATTATTATCATTTATCACTAACATTAGTCATATTGTATTCCTGCTTAGCACATTAAATACTTTTAAACATCATATAGTTATTGTTAACATAAAATTTTATATTTCACTTTCACAAAAATTTATACTGACACAACTATTTTAATTTTTACTGAAAAAGCACTCGTTCTAAATTTATAATGGGACGTTACGACGTTACACACACACTTGCCAGTTTCCAGTCAGCAGTAAATACAATATCAACTAACAATTCAAAGTCATATGACTACAAATAGCACAAGCATGAGGTATATTAGTTGTCAGTGCAGCCAACAGATTTATTTTTCCGAGAGTCAAACTAGCTTAGTATTCTTTCTTTAAATCCGTTATAAACAGAATTAATTCTTTTCAAAAATATTATAATAACAAGAATATTATAATATAGACGCAACTTTTTAGATACACAATTTTGCCAAAATTGAACCATATAGAACATGACATGAAAAGTATAGTTGAATTACTGTATTAAAAAAAAAACTATTATAAAATGTACATATAAAAATTATAAATCGCATGTATAAAAATTGAAAAAGTATGCTTAAAAATGTGCATCTAATAAAATAAAACAAATTGAAACGAAGATATAAAAGCAACTTAAACCCAAAATACCTATATATATATATATATATATATATATATATATATACTGGAAATTGTACCCCTCAAAACACGACATAATAGAAACAGAAATGAAATCTATAAAATAAATGTAAACACAAAAGTAAACACTAAACACTTTTTAAATGTTTATAAATTTACCTATAGTAGTACTTACTTATATTTGTTGAGGACGGCCGTTTCAGGAGATGTGTCCCATTGTCAACTCAGACCGTAACTGACAGTTAACAATGAGACACATTTCCTGAAACGGGCGTCCTCAACAAATATAAGTAAGTGCTACTATAGGCAAGTTTGTAAATATTTACAAATTTTTAGTGATATCTTTAGTTAAAAAAATGCTTTTAAGATTTAAGAATACTATTCTTTAAAAAATTCCACGCTTTTGATAGAAACTCTACATTTACATATATTTTCAACAAAAAAGGATATTTTAAATTAGTAAAAATATAATATTTTATTCAAAATATTCTATTTGGTTGGTGTTTTATCCTCTACAGCAGGGGTTCTCAACCTTTTAGTAACCACGTACCACTTGAAATTTTCAGATATTTTGACGTACCACCTTATATTTATATATATTTTTATTTTTATAAATAATTATATATAATTTACATTTGGTCATGTTTAGGAAAATAAAAATGCATTCTACATTCTAATGTATCTTACATTAAAAACAATCTCAAATTAGTTCATTGAACACAGTCATTTAAATTTAAACAGATCCTAATGAGTTCGTTGTTGTTGTTGTTTGTTTGTCCTTGACCAAATTTTCTATATCTGGGTCGATTGAACTCAACTTCATTCTTAAGTCCTCTTCAACACTAATGCGGTTTCTGTATTTATTTTTTATGTACAGCAGTTCTGAAAAGCCCGATTCACATAAGTACGAGGTTACAAATGGAAGTAAAAAGATTATTGCTTGCTTGAACACTGATGGGTATTCAGTTTTTGTCCCCATCCAAAAGTTCATTAAAGATTTTTCTTTAAACGAATCTTTCAATGAGCTGTTACTTGTAAGGTCGAGGAAACACTCTTTTGAGTGACTAGGAAATTCCCCTGAAAATGGATTTCTAATCCACTCATATTTAGAAAAATCTTGATTAAAATATTTATCAAAACTCGTTTGAAGGGCTTCCATATGACTAGTGATATCATCAGTCACTTCTGGCTTCAGAAAAAATATCATTTTCTTCCAAAAATGCAGCAAGAGTAGGGAATGCAGAGAAATCCTTGTCCTGTGCTTGAGAGCGAAACAGAACCAACTTTTTCTTGAAGGATGATATTTTATCATTGGTAGTGAACACTGTTGTACTCGGCCCTTGAAGCCCCATGTTCAAGATATTAAACCTATCAAAAATATCAGCCAAATACGCCAATAGTGATAGCCATTCTTCATCATTGAACAAATGTTTCATGTCATGATTTTGTTCACTTAAAAACCTAAAGACTTCTGACCTCAGTTCAAATAGACGAGTTAGGATCTTGCCTCGTGACAACCATCTAACCTCGGTATGTAGGAGGAGAGTTTGATATTTTGCACCCATATCTTCACACATCAAAGAGAAAAGCCGTGAATTAAGAGCCCTGGCCTTAATAAAATTAATGACCTTCACGCTATCCGTTAAAACAGACTTAAGGTTGGCAGCCATAACATTGGAAGCCAAAGCTTCTCGGTGAATAACGCAGTGAGTACTTTGGAATTCTGGAGCAACTTTTTTTATTCTTGCTTCTAATCCACTGAAATGACACAACATAGCATTGCTCCGTCCGTGCACAAACCAACACATTTAGACCATGATATTCCCGCTTTCATAATGTACTCATTTTTGACATTAAATATGTCCTCAGCTTTAGTGTTTGATTCATGAGGTTTGCAAAATAAAAATTCTTCCTTTACTTCACTTTGATAATCAAAACGTATGAATACGAGAAGCTGCGCCATATTTGCTATGTCTGTGCTTTCGTCTACTTGCAATGCAAAATAATTACATTCGCGCAGTAGAAGTAAAAACTGTTCTTCAATACTCGAAGACATCTCAAGAATTCGCCTCTTTACTGTGTCATTGGACAACGGAATTTTCTCGATTTCCTTTGCTGCCTTTTCGCTTAATACTGCCTCGACCATATCCTTAGCGACCGGAAGTAAAAGTGTTTCGACAATTGTATGAGGCTTCCCTTCTTTAGCTATTCTATAACTGGCAAGGTACGATGCTCTGACCAGTTTTTCGTCTATATTTACAAATTTTGCCATGCAGTGATTTTCTCTCTTACACAATTCAGATTTTCTTTGAAAAAATTCAATAGGTTTGTCAACCAAATCGGGATGCTTAGTAGCCTATTGCCGCTTTACTAAGGAAGGCTTCATACTCTGATTTGAAGGTGTTTCTGAACATACAACACATTGTGAAATAGGATTATCGTTATTTTCTGTGCCAGGTTTTCCTATAAATCCTAACTGTAAATACGCTGCATCGTACTTACGATTTGGCTGAGGTTTAATCTTCTTTTGACTGTCCTTAGAGATGGAGGGGTTAGTCAAATATCGCTTCATTATGTCCACTAAAAACTATGCTGAATTACTACTAAAAACTAAAACTAAACTTCACTTCATAGAACACAATCGAAAAACAGCTAACATTGGCATCAGAATGAAACTACTGGGTGAGAAAGTAACACAAAAGAACGTGACACCAGCTCATGCCACTGTCAAAACAAAACTGACGGGGTGGGATGGTCGTGATCGTGATGGTGGCGGGGGTGAGGAGTGGGAGAAAGGTTGAGTCACTCGGGTTGTTTGTGAAGCGGCAAGGTCAGCGTCAAACTGCCATTATTATATGTACAACACAGACGGAGGAATTGTATTCTTAACGCGGAAATGTTGCATCGTAACAGTTTTATATTGTTATTATTAATATATGACTGCGTATCACCTGAAATGTCCCCCCGTACCACCGATGGTACGCGTACCACCGGTTGAGAACCACTGCTCTACAGAATCAAATTTTATGGTGTGCTTGTATTGTCTTTCCAATTTCTATGGCATTATCAGAGTGTATATCTTCCTCTGTAGGATAGTTCAAGTATGATGACATTTGATTCTTGAGGGGGCAATTAGTTTTGATTATACAAAAGCATTTGCATATGCCATCAAAATTAGGAATGTGTAGTCCAACCTCCTCGGAGGCTCTGGCAACCCATCTCCTCATATGATGAACTAAAATATCATGAAGAAATTGTAGTTTTAATGTCTTTAAATCTTGCACACATAATACATAACCTTTGAGCTGTTTTAGTCTTTTAGATGGGATGTCGCCTGATTCACAAAATGTGGCTTTATTTTGCTTTCATGAAGTGTTTTATGAGGTACTTAAATATCTTTTCTTACTTTATCTGTGGCTATGTAAAAATATTAATAAATTTGTTGAGCACTGTGGATTAATTTTTCAAATAAATAAATAAAACCCACTGACCACAATACAAAAATCTTTATTAAAAATATAGTACTTTTGAAGATGATTACCATGTAATCGAAATGTACATAAGGTAATTGTAATAGAGATTTTTTATTGTGGTTAGTGTGTTTTATTTATTTAGTTTAAAAAATATTGTCAGTTGTTTCAGATTCTCTTTATAATTGCTAGGGAGAAGTATTTGATGATGTTACAACAATTACCAGCAACATTCAACTTGTAATAAGAAAATATCATTACCCACCAAATAATTTACTATCTATTGAATATAAATAAAGGCATTCTATCAGCAGTATCTTCATCTTTGTTGTTCACTATAAATGCCAATTACTTCTGGCTTCTTATAATCATTTTGTCTAAAGCTGCATTGCAATATTCAAATTTTTTAGGCATGTATGATATAAGGATCTTGTTTTCTTTTTATATGAATATAGAAGAGTAACTTTTCATAGTTTTTGTTGATATGAATTAAAAGAGAATTTCTTGTTTCACTTCGGGATTCTTTTAACAAATGTTCAAGACCACTTTTGACATTAGTTCTTTCTGTAGATGTCAGTTTGTATATTAATTATCCATTGTTACATTTCTGTCTTATAGTAACAAAGGAGTATCCAAGTTTTTGTAATTTCATATGGTAAATTCCAAACCTTCTCATTGTTGTCCTCCATACATCAAATATTATAGCTATTGAAGCGACTGGCGCTAGCTAAAATTTAGAAGAAAGCGAGGTTCGAGAAAGATCCGAAATAATACAATAGAAATGTTCAGTAATAAGAAGTGGCGGCAAAATGTGTCTTACTTTAATCGCTAAGCACGCAATTACGAACGTTTGAAAGCAATAGTTAGTTCCGTACAAACACATTTAATAACAAAATAATTCGCACTGAATTTACACATAAATAAATCATAAGTACTTAAGCTTAGGCAGCACTTACCCTCGTGAAGAAAGAAAGGGCAAAATTGCAACGTGCGTAGATCTCGTGGCGGCAGAAGTCCTGGGTACCCAGTTTGTAGGAATCCGATCCAGGCGAGGTATAAACTAGAACTTAAACGGGAAATCAATAGGCTGCATTTTAAAGGCATAAAGTCATTTATAACTATGGCGCGTAACTGAACAAAAAGTCCTACTAAACGGCGATCGTAACTTAAAGTCTAAGCAAATAACGTCTATAACAACGCGTTTACACGAACACACAATAAAACGAATAGTTTTAACACTTGTACGAGGTTTTACGGTCAAACGGCACTTTACACGCGTGGTGCAACTTTGCGCACGAGGTACTTCAATAAAGGCTGTTAACTGCACGACGGTTTCAAGACAACGAACGAACTTACGGAAATGCTAGCTAAGGGAGGGGGATCAGAGGCCACACAGAAAAATCAATACGCAATCCATACATCGATTGGTAGGTCAGACGTCACGTGACCATTACTGTCCAGACCAGCTGAGCGTTTTGAATATAGGTCGCGGTAACACGTTCAAACTTCGAGCGCTAACTCGAACATACCGCCCACCAAAACGAATGTTTTTAATCCGCCAGGTGGGTAGTGGGCGAAGAACTATTAAAGCACCGGAAACCGAGGGTGCCGAAGAAAATAGCAGGGGGAAACGAAGGAAAAACAAGAGAAACAAAAGGAAGGGGCAAGAGTGCCGAAGAAACCAAAGGTGAAAACTCAATGCTGCAGCGGAAAACCAACAAGCTTGTGGACAGGTCGCTTCAGCTGGCCGTGCGAGGTTTTGACAGTAGCTACACGGGATACCTGGTCGTGTCCAGGATGTAGACGTATGATCCGACCCATAGGCCAATGAAGGGGGCTCGGATGCTCTCCAGTGATAAAGACGAGTTGATCCTCCTGAAGCGGTGAGGAGTTCTTGTGCCACTTGCGGCGTTGAATCTGCGAATGCAGGTACTGAGTAGACCAAGTGTTCCAGAAACGGTTGGTCATTTGCTGAATCATGGACCAACGAGATTTAAGAGGCGGTTCGGGGTAACATCTCTCCGGAAGTGCAAGGAGCGGACGTCCAATAAGAAAATGTCCGGGAGTGAGGAAAGACGATCCTTCGCTGGGGTCAGGCGAAACCTCGAAAATAGGGCGACTGTTAAGAATAGCCTCTATCCGGGTAAACAACGTAGACAATTCCTCAGGGTTTAATACCGTATTACCAATCGTGCGGTGCATAAGTCCTTTAGCGGATTTGACGGCAGCCTCCCAAAGTCCGCCGAAATGTGGTGCG
Organism: Prosapia bicincta; assembly: GCA_036971475.1. NCBI lineage: Eukaryota > Metazoa > Arthropoda > Insecta > Hemiptera > Cercopidae > Prosapia > Prosapia bicincta. The sequence goes on along the minus strand of JBAIZL010000001.1, from coordinate 112,972,676 downwards.
GCTGGAGGGTTGAAGTGCCATTCAATGCGTTGGTCGGCGAGTTTGCGCTTGATAAGCGATTTCGAGTGGTCAAGCAGTTGATAGACCTCACTCAGGCGGTTCGCGGCTCCAACAAAATTCGTGCCGTTGTCAGAATAAATATCAGAGGGTAGCCCTCGTCTTGACGTGAAACGGTGTAAAGCTGCGAGAAAGGCATCGGTGGATAGGTCGGATACCATCTCCAAGTGCACAGCCTTAGTAGCCATGCAGACAAATAGACAAAGATAAGATTTTAAAAGCTTCGAGGTACGCAAATGATTTGCCTTTGTGTCAAAAGGTCCAGCGAAATCAATTCCCACCCTGCAGAAAGGCGGCGATGGAGTGACTCTAGATGATGGTAAAGCAGCCATCATAGGTGGACGAGGCTTAGATTGCAGACGGAAACACCGCATGCACGCATGAATGCGTTGTCGAAGTAAGGAGCGTAACGCAATAATCCAAAATTCGCCGTTAATCAGCGCTTGAGTGGTGCGCGGTCCGGCATGTAAGGCTAATTTGTGGTAATGATCGCAGATCAAGTTGACGTACTGATGATGTTTAGGAAGCAGAAGGGGGTGCTTAGATTCATACGACATCTCAGAATGATTAAGTCTTCCGCCCACCCTGAATAAGCCCTGGGCGTCGACAAATGGCGTTAGGCTGCGGAGCGGATCGATGATTTGAGCTCCACGACGGAGCCGTTGCAATGTTGCGCTGAAGGCCAGCTCTTGTATGAGCTTGACGCAGAGATCTCTGGCGTTACTTAACTCCTGCACCGAAGGCGTAGTAAATGAAGTTTTACTCAAGGCGACTTTGGCCTTGTAGCGGGTGTTATGACCGTGGTTAGTAGTCTGGCCTTTACGACGGCAATTATTCACAAACCGCAGGACGTAAGCGAAAACATGGTGAAGAGTAATTAAGTTCGAATGTCGTTCTATAGTTGTCAATAGTCGATTAGGCTCTTGAACGGCCGTACATAGCAGTCTAGGTTCAGATTTATGTTCGGTCTGGTCCGGGTTAAGGCCGGTCGGCTTAGACAAATGCCACGCAGTAGGACATTGTAACGCCCATGGTGGGCCGTGCCACCACAGCGGATGTTCAGCAAGCTGGTTAGGTAGACACCCACGGGAAGCAACGTCCGCGGGGTTATCAGCAGTCGAGACATGGAACCAACGGTCCATGGAGGTATTTGAAACGATTTCAGTGACGCGGTTGGCAGCAAAAGTCTTCAATAAATAAGGCGGGGTGTTGATCCAATACAACACAATTTCAGAATCGGTGAAGAAAAACGTCTCGGCGTCAGACACAAAATTCAAAACGGGATGAACGGACTTATAGAGTTTGGCCAGCAAGACTGCGCCACAAAGCTCCATGCGAGGTATGGTGATCGGTTTAACTGGAGCTACCCTGCTCTTAGCCTTCAGAACGCTAACGGTAACGACTCCATTCCATTCGGTTCTCAAATATATAGCTGCTGCGTATCCAGCTTCGGAAGCATCGCAAAACCCTAACAGGTGATGCTTGGCAGCTCGTGTGCCAACGTGTCGAGGTATTTGGATAGAAGACAAACTGGCGAATTGAACAATGAAGCTGTCCCATTGATTTAGAAGCGGGGCTGGCAAAGTTTGATCCCAAGATAACTTTTCGAGCCACAAACGTTTAAGAAAGCATTTGATCCAGAAAGTAATAGGTGTTAAGAAACCAAGCGGGTCGAAAGTCCGAGCGACATAAGATAATATGGTGCGTTTCGTCGGCACCGAAACGAAATTCTGACTCTGGTAGGAGAACGAGTCCGAGGTAGGATTCCATTGCAGTCCCAGTATTTTGATGGCGGTAGAATCGTCCTGGAACAGTAGCGGGTTCTCCAGATGAGCGGAAGGTAGTGTTGACAATAGAGCAGGATCATTTGATGACCATTTCCTGAGTTCCAGGCCGGCGAGTGCGAAAATGTTAATGAGCTGCTGTATCAATTCCTTGGCATCTTCGGGTGTATCGGCGCCAGTGACAACATCATCAACATAAGTCTGCTGAAGTATTGCTTGCGACGCGGCAGGGTATCGGCTACCTTCGTCCTTTACGAGTTGTTCAAGCGTCCGCAACGCTAAATACGCAGACGGGGTTAGTCCGTACGTGACAGTAGCTAACTCGTATTCCACAAGCGGAGATTGAGGCGTCGGTCGGTATAATATGTGCTGATGACAGCGATCAGCTGGGCGCACGGCAATTTGTCGGTACATCATTTTAAGATCAGCACAAACGGCGTGAACATACAGGCGAAAGGAAATGATGACGTTAGACAGGTCCTTCTGAAGTTTAGGACCGGAAAGCAATTGCTGATTTAAAGAATTCGCGTTACAATCAGGCAAGGATGCGTTGAATACTACTCGTAACTTAGTAGTAGAACTGGTGGTCTTAAAAACACAATGATGCGGGATCAAATAGTTAGAAGTATTAAGTGCGGGGTACATATGACCCAGAGTCATATATTCTGTCATGAATTGATGATATTGCCGAGCTACCTCCGGCTGACGACTTAAACGTCGTTCTAAAGCATGATAACTGGCGAGGACAACGTTGCGGTTTGACTTAAGTGTTACAGCGTCAGGTTTGAAGGGGAGGGCGACAACATATCTCCCGACTTCATCGCGTTCAGTAGTTGTAGTAAACAGGCTTTCACAAAGCTGTTCGTCAGGGCTCAAAGATTTAGCCTCAGTTACTTCTTCGACTTCCCAAAACCGTCGAATATTGTCATCAATAGACTGTAGCGAGGTAATGAACACTCTAGGTTGATGGGGCATACTATACGGTACGGATCCCATAATGACCCAACCTAATCGAGTGTTAAGCGCAGAGGGCTGGCCATGAATGATAGTGCAAGGCCCATTAGTGAGTATTTGGGTGAAAACATCTGCCCCCAGTATAATGTCAACACCGGCAGGCGAGTCGAAATGAGGGTCAGCTAAAGGTAGATGCTGGTATTGAGCACTTATTTGAGAGGCTAACCTAGTAGCCGGCAGCGGGTCAGTAATGTGGTTAAGCACGGAGGCTTCAGTAGTTAGCATTACACCAGGGTCATGCCGCGAGAATAAAATCAACGTAACGTACTCGTGGATACGTGTGGTCTTGGCGGCGACACCAATCAAAGACATATTTGAACTCCGAGTAGGTAGGCTCAACAGGACGCTTGCTTTCTTAGTAATGGCAGATATCTGACTGCCGGGGTCAATAATAGCTCTAAAGGAACGAGGTTGACCGTAATGGTCTTGGATGACGATTTGTGCGGTGCCTAACAGGGCGAGAGATTCCTGAATATTATATGACAGCGAATGAGGTTGAGCTTGAGTATCGGTTGTGCGTCTAGTTGCTGGCCTCGGGTGTCGCGGTGTGACTAGTCACTGTTGTGACGGCGGGTTGTTATGTAACAAAGTATGGTGTGCCTCGTTGCACTGCTTGCAGCGTTGGCTGGACTTACATTTAGCTTGGAAATGGGAGCCAAGACAATTGAAGCACCGTTGTAATTTCATGATGGCATCCTGGCATGCCACAGAAGTCAGTTCGAGAAAGGATTGACAGTTAATGATGCGATGTCCTTCTCCGCAATAATAACACATGCCTGCGTGTGTCGTAGAAACATGGGATTGATTCATGTGAAGCGGTGGTAATCGGTGACGGAATACTGACATCCTAGGAGTGTTCATAACAGGAGGTATATTTATGGGGCGCGGCCCGTTGAATGGCCGTGTAGGGCCTGACGCAGCACGTCTAGGCTCGTATACATATTGCGTAGCCTTAGGTGTAATAGAATTGTCGGGCGAAACCGAAGGCTGGACAATTGTACTATGTGCCGTGTTAAGGTTAGGTTCCATTCGGTCAAAATTTAAATCACGGGCCCCTTGCGAATTCGACTCATTCACTGACGACACCAGTATGCGGGGTTGTTGAGCAGCTCTCGCGTTCGTAGAAGCTGCGGCAGGCGGTTGATCCAACAACTCTAGAGCCCTGGCCTGTTCCGTTATAAAATCATTCAACAGTTTGTACGTAGGCATACGATTTGTGCCTAGCCTCGTTTCAAAACTTAATCTAGTCTGGGGGTCCAAGTTATTAATGGACATCTGAAAAAGCAGGAAATCAGCCAAATCATCTAGTTGGATAACCTTCAACGCACACACAGCGTTTGAATGCGCGGTCAAGAAGCGGTTTAATTCAGTTTGCGAAGCATTCTTAATTTGTTTAAAGTCTTGAATAATTTTGAAATAGTGGTCAGCCAAACGGCGTGGGTTGGCGTACCGATTGCGCAAAGCTCGATATGCAATGCTGTAATTTTGGTCAGATATTATCAAGCCTGTGACAATTGCTAAAGCGTCGCCTTTAAGTACAGATTTTAGATATTGGAATTTCTGTATATTACTAAGACTGTCGTTGCAATGGACCATTGAATCGTACATTGTTATAAAGTCAGTCCAGTCATTGTTGTTTCCTGAAAAACTAGGCAACGCAAGACTAGGGAGGTTAGGTGAACCTACAGCTGATTTGAGGGGCGAGGTTGATGTCACCTCTGTCTTGATAAGGTTTGGATATTTCGCTAACATGGGCAAATACGCGTCCTGAAATTGTCTTTTGATATTAAACGCACTTTCAGCTAAACTTGCCACCTGGGTGGCGAACGGTTGCTCTAATATTTCATACGTATCGACGAAATTGGCCTGAATGCGTCTTATTTCGCGAGCGATGCCTTCCGGCATCTCTTTATCGTCAAGAAGGGCTTTTACTTGCTCTAAATCATTCAATATGTTTTTCAATTTAGCGAGGTAGTATTCGGTATTAATCGCCATCATAAATAATTTAACCAAGTTCTAAATGAAAACACAACACAAATTAATTTTCACAAATTTTTAAATAGCGGTAGAGTGGACTGTATAGTTTAATGAAACGCAAAATGTTTCCTTATTCGTATTTACGAGACTGCATCTTATCTTCTGATTGACACGTAAACATTTCCTCATAACACAGAGCAAATCAAAATCACGTTACGTATACCTATGACGTCACGTATGACTAACTTCCCGCGCGTGTGACTCGCACAAAGGAACATCAAATCAGAAATCAAAAGTTGCACAACACTTGGTGAGATTGTCATAAACCAAATGAATTTGAATTTAATCTATCCGGCCCGAGGGGGACCAATGAAGCGACTGGCGCTAGCTAAAATTTAGAAGAAAGCGAGGTTCGAGAAAGATCCGAAATAATACAATAGAAATGTTCAGTAATAAGAAGTGGCGGCAAAATGTGTCTTACTTTAATCGCTAAGCACGCAATTACGAACGTTTGAAAGCAATAGTTAGTTCCGTACAAACACATTTAATAACAAAATAATTCGCACTGAATTTACACATAAATAAATCATAAGTACTTAAGCTTAGGCAGCACTTACCCTCGTGAAGAAAGAAAGGGCAAAATTGCAACGTGCGTAGATCTCGTGGCGGCAGAAGTCCTGGGTACCCAGTTTGTAGGAATCCGATCCAGGCGAGGTATAAACTAGAACTTAAACGGGAAATCAATAGGCTGCATTTTAAAGGCATAAAGTCATTTATAACTATGGCGCGTAACTGAACAAAAAGTCCTACTAAACGGCGATCGTAACTTAAAGTCTAAGCAAATAACGTCTATAACAACGCGTTTACACGAACACACAATAAAACGAATAGTTTTAACACTTGTACGAGGTTTTACGGTCAAACGGCACTTTACACGCGTGGTGCAACTTTGCGCACGAGGTACTTCAATAAAGGCTGTTAACTGCACGACGGTTTCAAGACAACGAACGAACTTACGGAAATGCTAGCTAAGGGAGGGGGATCAGAGGCCACACAGAAAAATCAATACGCAATCCATACATCGATTGGTAGGTCAGACGTCACGTGACCATTACTGTCCAGGCCAGCTGAGCGTTTTGAATATAGGTCGCGGTAACACGTTCAAACTTCGAGCGCTAACTCGAACAGTTATAATATTTTCAAATCTAATGATTTTGATTGACCAATAAAGTTTGATGGTTTATTAAGTATATATTAACAACAAACAAATAATATAAACAAAACAAAATTTAAAGTCAATTCCTACTTGGGTTAAAAAAAATTACTTTAGTTACTTTTTAACAAATAATTATAAATAATATAAATAAAGTAAAATAACCTATGTGTTAACATACATGGCTAAAAACATTTATTGGCGATTCACCTATTTTATGGTAATTGAAATTAAGATGTACTGAAAAAAATTGTTTTGGGCTATTTCCACTCTGCAGGATGACGTCATAGGGAAGGATGTCTAAAGACATATTTAGCCTCGCTTTTTGGATTCATAAAATCAAAGTTTTTTCTTACATGATTTTTATCTATATACTTGAGGTTTAGTCTTTCTAGTCTCTTATAAGTCCAACTATGTTTTCTACTGCCATATACAAGTAAAGAAAAACAGCAAAAAAAGAAGACATCTTACTATTTACAACACACACACAAATTACAATACACACAAAATGTTACTAACATGTCAAAAATCACTTTTCATTTGTACAATATTTACATACCCAACCACCCACCCATATTGTTTATTAGTCTACAAGTTGTCATGATATAGATAAATACACCTAACTGCACCTAAAGGAGGTTGGCCAGGGCAACTAGGGCAGTAGTACACAGTCTCAGTTCTTTTCTTTAGTGCATTGTCTACATTTTCTTTTCTTCCTTTAACTATCTGCCAGGCGATCTTCTGTTTTTGAGAAGATGTGGTTTGGTCTTTTCTTTGCACTAACTACTTGGTTAGGTATATTTGGTGGAAGCAATGCTCGTATGACCATTGACCTATAGTTGTACAACTGTTCTTTGTTGTCAACATTTATGGAATTGTATGTACAAAGCCAATACGTTTACAATTATCACTTGGATAAAATGTACAAACACCTTTTTGTATCATCTGACAGTTCCTTTCTGAAGGGTAGCAAGCCATCATCCAATCAAATCTACCCACACCTTTCATGTAAACATTGTACTGAACGATTGGCAAAGGCTTACTTCTGGGTTGACCATGTCTGTTGACAATTACTGCCATGGTATTGTCATGTTCAGTTGATAGGTACGTAATATTTCTCTTATCTTTCCACTTTGCTAAGCATGCTCCCTCAGCATAAATGTGTGATGTTTCACCTTTCTTCAGTTTAGCATCTTTTATTACTTGAGGAACAAATTTTCTGTCTCTCCTAACTGTTCCTGTCCAAAAGTTTTTGTTTGCCAACAATTGTGTAGCCAAACTGAAATTAGTGTAGTAGTTGTCCATACAGACTGATTGGCCATTTCCAAAATATGGCTGCATAAGTTTCATTACAACTTTAGCTCATTACAACTACTCCATCAACTGTTTGCTCCTGTGATCCACTATAAATAATCAGTTGAAGAGTAATCCCTTGGCTCTAATCATGAACCTGTCTCTAGACATGTACCTTTTGAAAAAAACCTACTGTTGGTTTTGACACCTAATTAGTTGAGGACAAATTAAATGAAAGCTTACTAAGCTTTTACCCCGGAGGACCACCCGTTAGTACAACGGGAAAGGAGTTAAATTACAACAATAATCCTGAGAAACAACATCAATGTTTAGAACGAGATTAGCACTAAGTCTTATCCATATAATGCTTACCCAGATCTGCATACACTAGTCTTTCAAGCACTTCCAAGGACTGTTCACAATACTCTGTAACACTTAATGAGGATTAAAATATATTAAAGCACATGAATTCTTAAGGATGAGTACACTCATGAAAATTAGAGAAAGTTTGCATACACAAGAAAGTTTATATGATTACACGAGCGGTTGACACAATGTTCATGTTATAACGAATATTACCTCGAAATAACACATTGTAATATTATATTCCAATGTAGCGCACAACAGAGCTTTGTTACAATGACGCAACACGAGGCAATGATTAGACCATAGTTTGTCAAATACATAAATTGTGGTTACTACTCTAATACACGTTTAACACATGCGGAAACAATGTCACAAACCATGAACTAGAACTGGGGGGTTCGATTTAAGCCAAAATGTAGTTAACTTATATAGAATTGCGACTATTTAACATGAAGGGCGGTTTAGCAAGAAGGAAAAGCAAACTGTTACAAACTGAACAATGGAGAAAAGATTGGGTATTAAGGTGAGCACTTATAAGGTGATTTTCACTGAATTTAGAACTGTTATATACTTCCACTATTATTCGACCTGACATTGTTGAGGTTTAAAGTCCTTCTTGCGAGTAGTTTCATGATTAGATCCTTTCTGGTGAGGCGGTGCTGGTGTTAAAAGATAAGGGTGAACAAGTTTCAGTGTAAAGTGGTCAGCCATCTTAGCTGCACACACACAGTTTGTGAAAATGCTATGGCGGTCAAGAATTAGTATTGCTAGAAAAACCTTTAGTTCAGGAACATTGAGGTCCTTCCAATGGTGTAAAGCAGGAGTAATATTAGGACCACAAAAAAAAAAAAAAATCAAGAGCATAGGTGTTGGTAGTATGCACAATATCTTTCAGAAATACGTCATCGAGCAGTAAAAAGAAATAGTCAATAGGATAATTTAAACCAGGGGATGAAAAAAGAAGCCCGGAAAATTTGGTAAAGGGAAGATGCCTAAGTCCCAATGAACAAGGTAGCCAGTTTGATACATAGTCATTACTATAAATAGGGTCTTCATCATCAGAGTCTGACTCACCTGAGGCAGTTATAGTATTAAAATATTCATTCTCTTCCTCACTCTCTACTTACTGTGCCAGACATTGAAGCTATGTTTCAACAAGTAATGATTTTGCACTATCACATGTGATGCACAATATTAAAACGCACACAAAATAACAAACACTACACACAAAATAAGTTAAATCACATGCGAGTACGCATCAGATTGCTTTGTTTAAACTAGAAGGATCGCCTACTTTCCGCCATGCGCACCACTTATTAGGCGTTTGGGAATGGCTAGCGAAGATGATGACGTAGTACTATAGTATGTCCCCCGAGGACTGACAGAGTTTTAATTCCCTACTATCAATGCGCAGAACACTCACACATCATAAGCTTTACTTTACACAAGGACATCTCAGGATGTTCTGCGCCATATGGGAGCGGGTCTTGAACATCTAAAGACATCATTTGCAGTCAATGTGTTAAAACAGCTGTTATACCACATAATCTTTAACTTAAAATCAACTGTTTCAAGAAATCACATGTTATCACTTAGTTTAAGCTATATGAGACAAAATAACTATATTACATACCTTGCCCCTTCAGTGAAAAGTTTTTCTCCCATTCATAAATTTAATGAAGTATTTTATTAACAAAGTAATTTTTAAAAAATGTTTTAATATCCATCAAGTGTCATTCACTAAAATTTCAAAAAACATGTATTTAAAATTGAGTGGACGAGTAAAATATATTTTATTAACGATTGACAATTTGAACAAGATCTATATGAGGTGAGTGTGAATTAATAGAAAGAGATGAATTAGGTTGTACAAAATTCAAGAGTTTAATAGAAAGAATTTTAAAAAACATCACCTATAATATTTTTATAATTTTTCATCAATATACATAAATCCCATATAAACCAACAATACGAGTCTTTTGTCAATATTTATTGACTTTGGTACCAAATTTTGGTTCTATATCCACCTGAGTAGAACAAATCTTATATATATGATGTTGTGATCTCTAAAATTTCCAACCTCATTCATCAGAACTTTACAAATATTGCATTATTATAAGGTTCCATACTATTATTTGATCAAAAAACAAAATTAAAGAAAATGTCAATTCTGAGTTAATAATTCAGATCACAAAACAATAAAAACATCCTAGACATAAAACTGCATTGCTAATAATAAGAAAGCAATACTACTTTCATGGGGTGAGTGAGTTATCTCTTTACTGCAAGGATTTCAAGAAATTAATGTGAAATATTTCTACAGTTCATCAACTGAAAACATACTATACTATATTTTATTAAACTGTATTGTACTGTATAGAAAATATTAAACTGTACTGTACTGTAATATAAATAAAAAGCAAATATTAAAGATCAGCTTAAAACCCATGTAATGTAGTCAGGCCAATTGTCAGAAAACATTACAAGAAAGAATCACTAAACTACAGAAAGAAAGCTCACGTGAAGATGGAATCAACAAATAAGAAAAAATTGAATTGGGATAAGTATCATCCCTGCAAGCTTCAAGCCATAGAATTGTGCTCCATATATTACAACATCAAGTGTTAAAACAAAATAAAACATATCTTTCTTAAACTTAACTGACTGACTCTCTCTCTCTCTCTCTCTCTCTCTCTCTCTCTATATATATATATATATATATATATATATATATATATATATATATATATATATATATATATATATATATCTTTTTACTAAATTAAAATTAACTAATTAAATCTAATGATTATATTAGTAACAATAAGGTTAAACTTTCAGAGACACATTTTTGTAGAATTCCAACAAAGGCAAATTAATTGTATAAATGTTGCTAAGCAAAGATGTGAATTTTCAAATAGACAACAGTTGTGTTCACTCCAATGCAAACATTCTATGAGATTAATGTTCAATTAATAACTAGGCTATTTGAACATTCTAGTTTGGTGTAATGTTATGAAGATATACAGTATATTGAAAAGAATACAAAATATTTTAAGAATAATGAAATAAATAAAATGGTTAAACCGATATAATGGTTAAATACAAAAAACCGACACCAAAGACCAAGACTCACTTCCACATGACATAAAAAACCTAACCAAACAGAAAAACATAACCAACAAAAACATAAGCAATGACATTAAAATCGCTGAAAACATAAAAGAAAAAGCACACTCACCACAGCAGACTAAAGCAACACTACAGTAATTATTAATACAAACAGCCTAAATGACAAAATCAATGACTACATAATAAACAATAATATAATACAACTAGATACAGACCCAACAGAAAAATATCACAAAACCATCAAACAACTAATTAATACATCTAAATACATTATCAACAAAAACGAAAAATCCCATCTAAAACAAATTCACCCTAAAGCACCAAACCTCCGCGCTCTTCCCAAAATTCACAAACCCAACGTTCCCATCCGAGCCATCATCAACTACCAGAATGCCCCTGCACATAAATTAGCAAAATACATGGACAAAATAATTAGACAATCCATAAACTTAAACACAGAAACACACATAAAAAACAGAACAAACCTCATAAATAAAATAAAAGACATAAACATACCACACAATTCAACCCTACTATCATTCGATATAACAAATATGTACACCAACATACCCATACTTGAAACATTTAACATCCTAGAAACCCAATTAATACAGAACAATATACCTAAAACCCACGTTACCGAAATCATAAACATCCTCCAAATCATCACCGAACAAAACTATTTCACCCACAACTCAAACTTCTATTCACAACCAGATGGCCTACCCATGGGAAGTCCTATCAGTAGTGTCCTAAGCAAAATTTTACTACAATACATAGAAAACACCAAGATACTCACAAACAATACACATGCATACAAAATTATTTACTGGCACAGATACGTCGATGATATCATAACACTATACAGAGGCAATTCCCATCAATGTGAAAAACTCCTCACCTACACTAATAAAATACACCAAAAACTCCACTTCACTTCAGAAATTGAAACCAACCGATCCCTACACTTCCTCGACCTAACCATAACAAAAAGCCACACACAAAAACACAGCTTCAACATTTACAGGAAACCCATAACAACAGACACTTATCCACACCTCAAACCACCATATCCAACACAAATACGCTGCCTTCAGATCCATGCTCCATAGACTTAAAGAAGTCCCAATGACCACAGAAAACATGAACAAGGAACTAGACACAATTAAATATTTAGCATACACAAATGGATACAACACCACAATAATAGACAAACTATGGTACAAAATACAAAAAAACACTAAAATTAACACTATAGATAGGAACAAATATATCACATTACCATTCATAAACAAAACAACAAACAAAATAGCCCGCAAATTTAAAAAAATAGATTAAAAAATAGCATAAAAAACCAATAACGAATTACAATACAAAATACAACACAACACCAACAACAAAAATAAACTACAAGCACCAGGTGTATACAGACTAAACTGCGACGAATGTAACAAATTCTACATTGGACAAACAGGTTGCAGCTTTAAACAAAGAGTCGAAGAACACAAACACAACACGAACTCAACATTTTACAATCACTTAAAAGAAACAGGACACAAATACACAGACATTTATCATAATTTAGAAATCCTACACATCAACAAAAAAGGACCACATCTCAACACACTAGAACAAGATGAAATTTACAGACATACAAAAACACAAAATACAAACATATTAAACGAACAAACACAATACAAATCACACATACTCTTTGATACTATCTAAAACCTACCTTTAAAACCGTTACCGCTTGACCCAACATCTCCAAGCAGAAGACACTGATAAAGATCGGCACATAGCGATCGAAAACGTTCTGTCTCAGTACGTTTTAACAAATTTACTAAATATAAAGTTCGGATAGTCATAAACTATTGTTTAAGTGATTAATAAAATGGTTATAAAATATACCCAAAATAAAAAAATACAGGTTATATAAAATGAGTTCAAGTCAAACAAATAAGAAATATTTCAAATATTTAAAACCTACAGATTGAACAGAGAAGAATTTAAAAATCACATCAACAAAATAGACGTCCTTGTGTAAGATATGAAAAATTGAACTGAAGATAGGAAACCATTTCATTAAAAAAATTAAGGAAGGAAGAAAGGAGACGAAATAGTAGACCTATATTGTGTTATTTTAAGCTCAACTAAAGAAGAGATGTTACAATAAGTTACCTTTTGAACAAGATAAGTACCAAACTATTTTTAATATGTGGGTAAATGATTAGTAGTCTATAGTTTTTATATTGTAAGGAAAGTCAAGTGGTAGCCCTATCTTCTTGTTAATACTTAACATTAAACTACAAAAATTAAGTTTCAAAATTTAATCTTTTAAAGAGCTATACATTGATTGGGTTTGGGCTAAACATATAGATTCAATCACTATTTTTGTCAGATTTCACGAAATAGTTTTGAATATAGCCTAACAATTAAAACAAAAACAAGATAGGGTTTAAAATTTTATGTGTTTAGTTCTGCAAAATAGATTAATTATGTACATGGTACTAAATTAATGATTCAATATCTGGTATTCTTCAATTATTAGGGTTTGTAAATTGACTATAAACTACATAAAATGAAAATTTGTTTTTGCTTCCTATAATAAGAAAATAAAACTTTTCCCCTCTTATCTTAATGAGTAAATTAACTCGATAAATTCTTCTTGTGAGGAGCTAGGTTAGTAACCTTATCTTTTTTAAACAAGATCTGTATGGCTTGGGCATTTTGGCTGGACTTATCCTGATTCGGTTCTTCTTGGTTAGGCAACGGTAAGGCTTGGCCTATAGCTTGGCTGGGACTTACATTAAGACTGGGCCGTCATCATGGTAAGGTCGAGGTATCTGGAGCTAATATGGCTGGTGCATAGATGTGCCACCCTGGCCTGCTGGGACTTGTGATGGCTTGACCTATAACTTGGCTGGGATGTATTAAGGCCTGGTAGTCATGATTTGGACTCAGATGTCCTGGCCTTTTCGGGCTAGGATGGACGCGGCTTCATCATGTCTTCCGTGCCTAATACGGCTTGGCCTATAGCTTGGTTGGGACTTCACTTATTAAGGCTTGACAGTCTAGTTGTGACGCGCTATGTATTGGCCTTAATAGGCTCAGATATTCTCGCCCTTATCACAGCTTCCCAGGCCTTGTGTGGCTTGGCCTATAGCTCGGCCGGGACTTACACGCGACTAACTTTGAAGACCGTTAATTGATAAGCTTGGCCTATTGATGGGTGGGACCTTTAGGCCGTGTGTATTCATAGATACCTTTTACAAGACCCTAGTTACAGTAAAATCAGATTGACCCAATTTATTTATTTATAATATTGACCTAATTGCAAGATATTAAACATTGTATTTAATTATGTATGGCAAACATCTCAAAGATTTTCCTGAGACTAAAGAGAATAACTTAATTTAGTTTCAATTAATAATTTTGAAAGAAGTACTGAAAATCTTTGGTTTTATTTCTTTCTAAAATGTAATAATATGTCCTTTATTTTTAATAAACTTGTTTCATTATTATAACTCACAATATAAACATGTTTCAAGTGCACCAAGGTATTTCTATATAAATCAAATGTTTATGTCTTAAAAATTGTTTGCAGCAAAATAGTTATTTAAAATATATACGTAATTGATTAGATAACGTTTTAATTTGGAACATTCTGTTTTTGTAGGAGCAAATAACCAATTTTTAGATTGCATACTTTGAGATGGAGATTTGTAGAAAATAACTTGGATTTATTTACAAAGAAGACAACTTGCTTAGGAAGAATAGAGAGAAGATACTACTAAACATAATAAGAAAGATGAAATACAACTGAATCTTACACGGAATTAAAAATGAAAACTATCTTTCAAGAAGGTATAGTTTTGAAAAAGTATATGAAGGCATGAAGACTTGTCCATGGCTTAGAAGAAGAAGATTGTATGACTATGTATTTTTGGAGATAGCCAAAGGCAAATTCAAAAGAAATATACCTTTTAATTGTTATTAGAATACTTTGCATTGAGAAAATTTATTAAACTAAAAATGTAAAAGTAATGAAAATCAATTTTTAATTTATCCACATGTAAGAGATAGTTTATTTGTAGAAATTGTGAGATTATATTCCTTTATAAAATGATTTAACTTCCTACAAAAAACAATTTGAACTGTTTAGTAAAAAATAAGTTCGAAGTTTATAAAATAATGCATATTTTAAAAGTTTTAAATGAAAATTCTCTTAAAATTAACTGCATGATTATAACTTATTGGACAAGCCGACTGCAGATAGAGAATACATGAAAATGCTCCATCTTTTCAAATATTGACTTTAACACTTGCCACTTGTGTAGTCAGAAAATGACAACAAATTGTATCCACACTAGGAAGACTAAGTGTTCATGAAGGAAATGGGTAATGGAAATAGGTCTAGGAGAAATTATGACTTGGAAACCAATATTAATGACCCACCTTATATCTTCCTACCAAAATTGAACACTGTAGTTACTATCTATGTATATTATTTAGAATATTTTGGTTTATAAAGATAATAATTGTATATTTTTTGTAAGAAGTATATAATATATCTACTACAAAGGAATATTTTGTGCAAATCTAAAAACTTGTTTGTTAGTGGGAGTGAACCTCTGTTGGTGAGGGCCGGATATAGAGACCTTGAGCATATAAGGAAGAAAAAGTTTTAAAACATGAGTGACTTTTATTTAGAAAATACATCGTTATAAAACTAAACATTGCTACACAAATTGACTTCACTGTTAGAATTTGAATCCAAAAACATGTAAACAGATAAAAAAACACAGACACATTCTTAAAGGTAAAAGTCAAAATAGTTAACTCAAAATCTTACCAAAAAATAGTTTTTCATAAACAAACAAACTGGTTTTGGCTACGATATCGCCTTCCTCAGTGCTTGGCTACTACTAACATATCCTCAAGTTATCATACAACAAGTTAAATAAAACAAACAAGAAAACATAAAAAGTCAAGCAATAAAATTAATCTAACTACAGAACACAACACTTCTTACTCAGGAGAGTTATCTATTTTACATTATTGTTATTATTATTAATATAAAAATACACGTTATAAATAATTCATTAATTAAATCGGTTTATACAAAATTATAACTAAAAACAAAGTCAAGATAAATAAACAAACATCAACACTTACCCACTGTTTAACATTTTTAACAAGGTAGCAGTAGCAACTAATTTAACACTTATTAGATCTGAAACAAAAAACAGTTATGAATCACATGCTCAGCGGAACAACACAGAATTTGGGTACAGAAGGAAGGACTCCAGAACCGGGACCGACTCATTGTTTACGGAAACATCTTGAAATTTGTTGATAAACCATGTCTCCCAAGCATCCATAGTATTGTACCTCGTGATTTGTTTTAACAACTTTAGGATGGTCAGGCGTAAAGTAATGCTAGTTGTCCAGGTAATGTTTGGCCATCGGTGAGTATTCCGGCTTGTTTTTAAAATGAGCAAACTGCTTCCTGCTTCTTGTCCTAATACTCCTACGGGTTTGGCTAATATATAATACATCACACATCTCACATTTTATGCTGTAAATCCCCGATTTCTCACTGTTATCTGTGAAGACCTTCGGATATCCAAGCATTCTACCCAAACACCATCCTGATGCCTCCGACACTCGAAGTCTTCCATACTTCATGAGGCACTTCTTGGAAGCGCTATATAGCTGAGGGTTGTAAACTAACCTAACTCAGTTGTTTTCTGGTTTGTCCCTGGGTAAGGTTGTTCTAGCCAATATGTTTTTCTTTAATTCGACTTTTTTTATGACACTCCATACCAGATCACACCCAAATCTGTTAAATTCAGCTATTCCATATATCATGTTTTGTTCTTTCAAATAGTTTTTTCTTGATAATGGGAAATTAACTAGACGGTGTGCCATACTACAAAATGCAGCTAATTTGTGCTCTTTAAGGAGGTGTCAAACATATGGGATGCACCTAAAAATTTGCGTAGGCTTCCTATAAACATCAAAAGAAAGCCTACCGTTTGCTCTCGTCACCATTACTTCAAGAAAGTTAATGCTATTCTTCGCTTCTACCTCAGTGGTGAACTCTATCCAAGGAAATAATCCAATAAGTTCCTGACAAAATTCATCAAGGTTTTTTTTCCATAAAAAATAACAAACACATCATCCACATTCCGAATCCAGGCACGTAGAAAAAATTTCATCTCCTTCGCCCTAGTCTCAAACCTGCTCATAAAGAAATTGGCTAAGAAACTAGACAAAGGGTTCCCCAACCTCTTCCTTGGTGAGATTTTGAGTGGACTATTTTGCCTTTTACCTTTGTGAATAGTTCTCAATAGCTAAGCTGTAATTAACTAGACAAATTCTTGTTAGGGCAATAGAATGTTTAAAGTTTTGCTCCAGCTATGAAGCCATACCGAGATAGAATCTTAATTTAATCGAGCAATATCTTAGACTGGTTGCCAATGATAGGCAATCTGGCCAAGGGTGAGCCTCACCTACTTGGGTGATCACAGGCGGCTTTTAGTGAAATCCCACCAGATGCAGTGGGCAACTGTGAATAAAGGTGACAATAAGCAGTCCCGGACCGACTTATTTAGCTGACTAACTTATATTAGCTGGGTGTAGAGGGGCGGTACCGTAGCTGGCGCACTCTTATTAAACTACATAAACCCTACGACGATGTCGTGCATTGACGAGAGTTTTAGTGGCTCCAATATATTAAAAACTGCTCTGTACTGCATTCTTCAGTAACGGATTTGGGTTTCCAAAAGGCTAGGAGAGGGTCACCTTCGAAAGTAAGGCCAAGGACAAGCCAAGCTATTTAGTTACGGTGAAAAATTGGATTAGTGGATGAAAACTCTGAAAACAAATGGCCAGGTTTTTCTCGAGCAGGATTGAACGTTGACCAAACGACCAAACATTGTAAAAAGCCAAAACGAGAATTGACCGGACGATAACAATTTCAGTTGAACAAGGTGATCCCAAAGTATTATGAGAAAATGTAACGCCCTTTCATTAGCTACATGAAATGAGAATACAATGATAAAGCTGCGGACATACAGAAGGCAACTGGTGACGGCAACGCAACGCGAACTTGAGTTGCTTTTTCACAGCATATGGAGTTGAATGCACATATTTATAGTGAAGAGATAGCAACGCGACTAGCGAGTGACACAGAAACTAGAGTTGCTCCGGTCATGACATGCTGTAAACGCATTGCTCAGTTTTTCAGTTACCAACAGTATTTGTTGTGTTGTCTATGCGTTTCTCAATAGTGCTCCCGTAATTAAATAATTATTTTTATTTGTACTTTTGTTATCTGTTTCTTTGAATAGTCGTTTATTATACTGGTATAGTATGCGAGACAAACAAAATATTGGTGGTTCACATCATGACTTTTGTATCCAACAACTTCAAAACGATATAAATGATTACCAACAATTTTTTTAAAAATTTATAAAATTGACACTTGAACTATAAAATTTCATTTGTTTAAAAACTAATTATTATTTCATTGTAATGTAATGTTATTTTAAGTTTTGCAGGTAGCCTATACATACAACGTAATAGGCCTAGATAAATGAGCAATTAACCTCAGCTGAGTGTTATTGTTAATCTTTCTCCAGCTGAAATTTATTTCTCCATCTTTCTTAAAATATAGACAAGGATGCCATCTTCCTTTAACGACGACATAGCTGGCAACTAAACTAGCAACTTTATATGAACGATCTTGTAAACCAACAAACAACTTTACCAATAGCAACTCAAGCTTGCTATCACCAGTTGCCTTCTGTATGTCCGCAGCCTAAGACCTGGCAAGCTGGAGGAGATTAATGGGGAACTGATAAGATATAAGATTGTATTTAGAAGTATCACGAAGTTTACGACCCTGGCTCAGCATTAAACTACGAAAATAAAATTATTACAGACATAGAAAGGAGAATATCCTGAATTAGGATTTAAGGCTACGAAAAGAAGAGGAAGGCCTCAGAGCCGACGAGAGAATAAAGTTAGAAAAAATTCGGTATATTGGGAGCCAGAAATTGGAAGGAGACTCCCAGGAAAAGAGAGAGCTGGGAGGCTCTTGCACAGCAGGCCAGGGTCACGCCTAGATGTAGATCCGTATCTGGATAGAATGACATAAATAATACAGGTTTTGTTTCCGTTGAACGTAGTGAAACTATTGATATGTGTGAGCAAAATCGCAATTATTTTTCATTTCATCAAAGATTGTATAAACCAGTAGAAAGATCTGTTAGCTTTCTAGATGTCCAAGATCGCTCAGAAATGGACTAGGGCCTATCTGTAATTATAAAATCTATTTTGAACTCAATCAGAAATTTATTACCAAGGCTTACGACGGTGGAGCTGTATTGAGCCCTCATCAGGGAGTTGTTCAGACTTTGGTAAAGTTTAGATATACGATTGCTAAATATGTACGCTGTTACGCTCATCAATAAAATATAGTTGCGAAATCTTGCTGTTCATGACGAGCTGGTTGTTATTCACTTATTACACTTTTTCTATTACTTGCGATCAGACCTTTTGTTAACTAAAGGTTGTTAAATTGTTAACTTACACTTGGAGGAAACGTTCTCGTCTTACGACTTCTTCAGCCTGCATTCCTTCAAGCACAACTGCAGCATTCCTAGCGGCAAAAATACGAAGCTGATGAAGTCGTAAGATGAAAACGTTTCCTCCAAGTGTAAGTTAACAATTTAACAACATTTAGTTAGCAAAAAGTCTGTTCGCAAGTACAGTAAACTCCCGATTATCCGTGGGCGGATTAACCGGTTTGAGGATTATCCGGGGTCTGCCATTGTTTTACAAATATCCAATTTTTATTCCAATCAGATTATTGTGTTTAAATTTCCAAACGGTGCATTACGACGTAAATACATATAAGGCTTAATAGAAGTTAAGATGAAGGGAATGGATATGTAAATATGTACGTACTAATGTTTACATTGAAAGGGAAGCATCCCGACGCGGGCCAGCGAAATAAAATGGCGTGCAGACTACTGTATATAAGAGACAATGACAAAATGCTTGGACACCCGAAAACCTAATGTGTATCATAAGATTGTAAACAAATGTCAGCTAATCTCGGCTATAAATAATCTAGGACGTGACATATGCATTATCCATGTCTGTCATATACATTATCGATCTTTATGGCTTTGTGACACAAATGACACAAGTGGACACTGTGTGACAAAATAGTTCTCAAGAAACTTAGATCGCACATTAAAGCTAAATCAATGCTCACAGACGAAAGTGACAGATTTTTTTGTTAAAAAGTGAAAGTATTATGTGTTAAGGAAATTACATAGCCTATTTACATACATACTTACTTTTGACATATACTTATGTACGTATTGTAAATAGTTAGACATAAATGTAGGCCTACATGTTATAATCCGTCAAATACATCGACGTTTTAAATTATTTTCTGTATTTATTTTGTCCTCTGAAGATTATTTGTGAATTGCATTAACCGGGGTCATTATTTGTGTAACTTATGGTATAATAATCGATTAACGATCGATTTGCTTATTCTTTGTTCATAACGAATTATCCGGGGAATTCGTTATCCGGCGTTGCCGGGCCACCCTATTCCACGGATAATCGGGAGTTTACTGTAATAGTAAAAGTGTAATAAGTGAAAATATATTTATTAAAAATGGTTGCTGGAAAAAATATATAATTGGTTAGGCTTTTTTGCCAATATTACTCAAAACAAGTGAATTTTGTTCATTACTCTCATACACGAAGCAATGTAGTACGTTCAATTCCAATAAAAGATTTCCTACTGATTCTCAAACACGATGGAATTTCCAAATACTAGTAACAATATAGGGCTAGTTAGTGTCTTGGATATTATGGCAATAACGTGATCGATTTGGCTGCAGAGTATATTAAAAATAGGTCACTAGGCTACCTACGTTTTGTTTGTGTGATAATAAGTTTATTCTTGAAGGTGTCGGCACGGTACGATTCAGCCCTCTTACAAAAATCCCGTTTCCATATTGCCAATGTCGCGGTTAACAGCCGTTACATAACCAAACCCCCTTATCAGTGGCGAACTTTACCATGGTGCCGCCCCTAGGCACAATTCGGCCGGCCGCCCCTTTGCTCCCCGTTCGCGAATTTATTGGAAAAGTCCCAGCGTAATATAATGCTTTTAATTTTTCACCATACGAACCCGTTTTAATGCCTGTTCAAAGAGATGCATAATGAAAAAATAATTAACTTTTAATAATGATTTTAATACTGGTTTTGGAGTTGGGAGTCAGAGCAAGAGTGCCGTTGTGGCCTCGCGTTTTCGGGAGTGTCGGGCCGTTTTCTCGGTGGAAAATTTGGGGGAGAGGTCGCGTGAGAGGCAGTACGTGGCCCTAGTATGCCTTGCATTCAAGACCGCGAGATACGCATTTAACGGTGCATGGCATCGGATGTTTTTCGTTATCTCCTTATTTGGAGATACCTAAAACATCCTATGGCATGTACTATGGAAATTTTTAAAATTTCCGTCGGGCGCAGCTCGAAGCGCGTATAATACACATACACATATATACATACAAACACGTGACAACACTCAGACATTACACATACTGACATTACACAAGTATAAATTGTTTAACATTTTTGGTGATATTTTCAATTTATTAAAAAAATTCCAAGATAAGATGTATTTAAAGACTTTTTATAAAAATAAATTAAAAATTTATTTTGGTTCCATCGATAAAATTAAAAAACAATAAAATAAAATAAACAGGCCCCCCCCCTGTTGGATCCGCCACTGATTTAACTGAGGTTCACATTATGACATTCACCAAATTTAACTAGGTACTATTACTATTGTCACTAAAACTCATCGGTACAAAAAAAAAAAAAAACGGCTGCCGCCTGCCGCCCCCTCGAGGCTGCGCCCATAGACACGTGCCTAGTGTGCCTTTTGGGAAGTTCGCCACTGCTTCTTATACATTCTATTAAAGTTGATAGTTGTAATCATCTTGGTTCCAGTGATTTGTAAATTAATAATTATTTTATAACTAAGTGAAAAAATAACAACTTACTGTACTGAAGCGTTTTAAAGTCGTAGCAGGCTCGTTAGTGAAACGACGCTTAGGACAGTGTCAGCACAGTAAGTTTCTACAGTTTTTTTACTCATTAAAAAAAAAAATGATTGTTTTAATGATTATGATTTATGCAATTAAAACGTCGATTGCTTAGTAATGGAACTTAAATTCATAAGGTTAGTCTAGTAGTCTAATTAATTATCAATCAAAATTTCACTTAATTCCAAAACACAAGACTCTCTGGATGTAAAAAATGAGATAACTATAATAATGCTTAAGATACAAGAAAGTAGTTAATCGCCTATTACTAGTAGATAATTAGTAATGTCTAGCGTAGGCAACCTTTTAAATAATTTGTCAGGACTAAAATCGTTGTTAGAAACTAATATTTGTGTTTAAAACCAATTTAGTTTTTTTTGCAATTTGGGTCATTATAGCTTGTTAAGGCTGTTACGAACTATTTCAATCTAGTTCACAACTAAAAGGCGTGTTTACAAAAGTGGAATGAAGCAAACTATCAACAGTAAAAAAAACAATAAAAGTATTATAACATAATTTTTAAAAGTGACACAATACAATATAATTATGTTTTACTATTTAATAAATTGAATTTTTTTATTTAAGACAAATAAAACTACTCAGGAACAATTCAAAACTTTATTAGAACAATTTCATCTCAACATTAAACAATACACAAAACAAAATTTTACAACTTAACAAGTTTTAACACAATATACTAAAATTCGATTCTTTAAATTTGAGTTACAAGGTTTTTATACCCTTGGCTAGTTTAAGATCTCTTGATATCTCGGGGTTATAGTATGGGCTATATTTTTAGAAATTCTTAGGTTAATTAAATAAATTTTGAACAAACAATATTAAATTTTGAAAATGCAAAAAGGCCAAACTATTTGAACTGGATTATTTCGAACTATTAATTAACTATAAGATATCCTAATATACAAATTTAAACTTCTCTATTATCTTAAAAGTCCGCTAAAGTTATTTTATAGCGCTATTACTCAACTTAATAAATATCAAAATTTTGCTGGTAGCTTACGTAAATTCCCGTTCTCTCCAATTAAACAATTCACACACTTAAATCCGTTTTAGTTCTTTCAAATTATATTTTCACTGTATTAACTCTTTCAATTTTCTTATTCCTGTTTAATCTGGCCAAGTTTACTCACAAAACTGTATAATTTAGACGAACTCTTTCCAAATAAATAGAATTTTGACTGGTCCTGGCAGGTCCCATCTTAAAGCGTCACCCACGCCATCCAACTCCACTACTAACTACGCGTCCTTTTTTTTCTAAAATTGTTTAAATATGGCCGCCTTTCTTCTCCAAAAAACACATGTTGCCTGTAATCTAGTTTGTTTTCTTTTTCTTCACTACAATCAATTGTCACACTGACCTACATCTGTTTCACAGCTGACATACCAACAAGTTTGTTTTCACCAATTTTTATTTCGTTAAACTTTGGTTGAAATCTGATTGAAACTTACTGTTTCAATTTCCTATCGTCAACAAACCTTCCAGTGTTTATTTTATTAATATTATTAATGTGTGAAGTGTCTTTGTGTTTTACTTTTGAAATAGTTCTGAATTGTGTGTGTTTTGCTTGGTCTTTCATAAACATAACCTTACAATTTTCTTTTGTTTACAAACGTGTTCACTTTCTCCTTCAAGTAATTACTTAGCCCTATGTTCCTACAGTTTACAAATTTGTTTACACATAACTATTTTTAGATTATCTTATTTTAATTTATGTGTTAGGTTATTTGATATAACAAATTTCCTAATGGATTTTACAGTTCAAATACCTTGTTTACAATTCCTAGGCTTTTACCAGAATTTAGTTTCAATTTTAACCTAACCAATCTTTTAATGAATTTCTTTTTTTTTTAAATTTTGAGTGAGTTATTTCTAATTTATTTTCCAATTCTTAAATAATATTATATAGCCCATTCTATAAATGTTACAATGTCCCCTAATTTAATTTAAACAAAAAAAAATAATCCTAATATCTACATTACACATTTTTTTTACATTTTACAAGCTTGCTTAAATATACATATTTTTTTTTTTAAATTAAATTTAAATTTACATTTATTTCCTACTTGTACATTTTATTTAATAACTACCTGAACACATTTTTATTGAGTACGTTATACCTCAACACTTTGGCTAACTTATTGTCCATTGTCTTTACCACTTTTATAATTGTCCACTTAAAAGTCATTTATACCTTCATCTGTCCACTTTCGTCCATTTATACTTAATTCTATAATACAATTTTATCTTAACTCTTTACCAATCAAATACTGAGCTGAAAACTTCAAGCTACTTGTCTTACATGGTTTATACTAGTTTAAAACTCGCATAATACTATTTCATTAATTTTATATGTTGTTATTTATTATTCTATTTACTATCTCTTTTTTCGCATCCTCCCAACTATTCATCATAAATTTTTTTTTTCAATTAAAATTAATTTGTCTTAACCTTGCCTCAACCTCACTTCAGTTATAAATCTATCACTCTATCTGAACACAACTATATTAAATTTAACCCCAATTTCATATTACTATTATTTTATTATTATTATTATTATTTTTTTTTTAAACTCTTTATTATACTATATACTTTGTTACATATATATATGATGGTAATTCACCTTACCTCCACTTATTAACGTAGACATTTATTTTATTTTAACATATTTTCGACGACATCAACATCATTAACACCCTTATTCATGTATACATTTATTTTA
Source organism: Prosapia bicincta (assembly GCA_036971475.1). NCBI lineage: Eukaryota > Metazoa > Arthropoda > Insecta > Hemiptera > Cercopidae > Prosapia > Prosapia bicincta. The sequence goes on along the minus strand of JBAIZL010000001.1, from coordinate 112,947,958 downwards.
TTTCACATATTATCGACGTTATTTATATATTTCATTTTATTTTCAAATTCCCCTTTTTCCAAATTATATTTCCCCTTTTTATATTGTTATGCTCATCCAGAATATACCTATCTTTATCTTTACATTGCACCCTACTTGTACTCCTTCCGTTTTTATCCCTGCTATCTCTGTTTAATTAGGTTATTTAATATATTTTAACTTATTTCCCCTTGTCACTACTCTGTTTATCATTTATCTCATATTTATTTTGCTTTTAGCCTCATCTAACTCTCAGTTCGAAGTTAGTATTTTATCTCTTCTTCCAATCTCACATCCAGTTCAATTCTTTTCTTATATCATTTCAGTTTATTTTGTATGAAGTTTTAACATCTAATATTTTTAAAGGTTGCAATTTCATATCCTCTATTTGATCATATCTATAGTTCCTTCGATTACACTATCCCTATATCAACGAATATAAATTTTGTTTTAATACTTATTTATCAACGCAGATTCTCCCTTACAATACGACGAAGTTTAAATACACAATTACCATATTTTTATTTCAACGATGCTTTAATATTTATTATCATAGATTCATATTTCTTTTATAATATATAATATATACGACGAAGTTCCATTATTTATCAACGCAGATTCTCCCTTACAATACGACGAAGTTTAAATATATATAATTTTATCTTTATTCATTATTCGACGAAGTTTCCAATAAATTATCGTAGATATAGTTACCATCCCTTAAAACTTATCTCCTGCTAACGTTTTCTTATACACATAGTCACCTAGAGTTTACTCATATTGCTTCCTTTACCTATATTTAATATCTCCCTTCCTATTTTATTTTGTCTCATTTGAGTTTATCTCCCTTGCATCATGGTATTTTTTTAGTTCTGTCGAATGGAACATCCCCTTATTTATATCATATTTATCATCCCATAATTCGAATGTCGATTCTCCTAACTTTTTGTGTATTCTATATGGCCCACTATAAATATTAAATAATTTCCCCATTTCTCCCTCTATGCCTTTTGCCTGCCAGTTTTCTTTTACTAACACTAAATCATTTAAATTAAATGTGAAAAGCTTACGATTTCTATTGAAATTTTGTGCCCTAAGTTCTGCCTTTTTTTTCATTCTCCCCCTTGCCAAATCTATTACTAGTTGGGTATTAACGTTTTGTTCGTTTGAATTTTGAATTTTGATATACTTATGCCAAAATCTCTCATCTATTTTTCCTAACTGTAGCTGATTAGGTGTGAACCCTGTGGTCTCATGTGGTACTTCATTCAACATCTCATTTATTAAATGTATAAACTTTGCCCATTGTTTATGGTTCCCATGGCAATAGGTGCGAAGACATCTCATTATCTCCCTGTTTACCCTTTCTACTATATTGCTTTGAGGTCGCCTAATTGGTGAAAATATTTTTTTGATCCCTTTATTTTCTAAAAATGTTGACCATCTTTTACTTGTGAACTGAGTTCCATGGTCTGTTTGTGCCCTTTTTACCTGTCCATATTTTTCTAAATAATCTTCTACACATCTAATAGCTGTAGCAGTATTTGCTTTTTTTATTTTATAAATTTTTATAAATTTAGTAAAAATATCCAAAATAACCAAAATATATTTAAATCCCTCACTTTTATGAAATGGTCCACAAAAGTCAATAGACAGTTGCTCTTTAGGCCCTTCTACCTTGATTCCTTTCATCACCCCATAACAAGTTTGATTTGTGTGTTTCACCCTCTGACAAGTGTCACAGTATTTTAAAAGGTATTTAATCTCCTTATACATCTTTTTCCATGTGAATATTTCATTTATTATACTATAGCACTTCTTGGCCCCTATATGCATATAGTACTCATGGCATGATATCACTAATACATTTATTAACTCTCTGGGTACTATTATTTTCCAACTTGTTTTACAATTTTTATATAGTATGTTATTTTCAATTTTGAATTTCGAATTGTATTCCTGGACATTTTCAATAATATTTCTTAATTCTAAATCACCCCACTGAAGTTCATTAAGTTTTGTCAATTTTGTCACTACTTCCCTACTTATTACTCTTTCCATTAAATTGATACTAAACTTATTTTGATTCTCTATATGTTTTGGCTCTATCTTATCCCATGGGTTACGACTTAATATGTCTGCCACCACGTTCTCCTTCCCTTTACAATACTCAATCTCAAAATCATATTCCTGCATGAGCAATATCCAACGATATAGTCTTGAATTTAATATTCTGCAAGTCTTTATGAAAGTCAAAGCCTGGTGGTCAGTTTGTATTATTACTTTTCTCCCCAGTATAACCTGTCTAGCCTTCTGTAGACAAAACAACACAGCCAATAATTCTTTTTCAGTCGTATAATATCGTATCTCACTACCTTTTAGGGTTCGGCTCATAAACATAATTGCCTGTTTCTGTCCAGTCTCTGTTACCTGGTACAGATGCCCCCCAATAGCATATTCGCTTGCATCTGTCTGTAAATAAAACGTTTTTGAATAATCAGGGTGTTTTAGTACGTTGGTATCTATAAATGCTTCCTTTAATTTTCTAAAATTTTGTTCCTCTAAATCTGTCCATTTAAATTTTGTTTCATGTCTCAAAAGTTTCAGAAGTGGCTCTACTAATTTCGAATAGTGGTCTACAAACTTGTTGTAATAATTTGCAAGGCCTATAAACCCTTTTAATTGCTTAACGTTCTTTGGTGTGGGGAATTCCATTACAGCCTTAATTTTGTCCTTATCTATCTCTATTCCCTCAGTTGTCAACCTATAACCTAAAAATGCTATGTTTTCTTTACAAAACTCAGTTTTTGATAATTTAATTTTGATATTATTTTCCTTAAATGTCATAAATAATTTTTTTAAATGGTTTTTATGTTCTTCAAAACTCTGTGACATGCATACAATGTCGTCTACATATACTAAAGTGAATGGTTCTAATTCATTTCCCATTATTCTACCCATAGCTCTTGCTAAAGCTGCTAATGATGTTTTTAGCCCATAAGGTGTCACAATGAAATGATATGTCTTTCCATTATACTGAAAAGCTGTGAATTTTCTGGATTCTGGCTCCAACTCCACCTGCCAAAAACTATTCGTGAGGTCCATAGAACTCAGGTATTTTACCTTTCTTGCCTTATGTAATATTTCATTAATACCCTGGTAACACTCGTAATCTGGTATTATGATTTCGTTCAGTTTCCTTGCGTCCAGGCACAATCTTATTTCTCCATTACTTTTTATGACAGGAATAATAGGGTTAATATAAGGGCTATTACTTTTTTCTATTATTTTCATCTCCAACATTTTGTCAATTTCTCTTTGTACCGCTTCTTGATACTTTGTGGGTACAGGATAGTTTCTTTGATAAAATGGTAAATCTGTTCTTACTTTTATCTCATGTCTATATCCTTTACACACTCCAGGTCTATCTGAAAATACATCCTTATATTGCTTTATTATCTCCACCAACTCCAGTTTTTGCCTATCTGTTACACGGTCATCTCCGATACTTTCCATAATATCTCTATCACTAATTTCCCCTTCTGTTTCATTTTGTTTCTCATAATTTTGGTCCCCCTGTCCTAAATTATCTAAATTTTCCCATTCCTCATTAATTTGATCGAATTCGTTAATTACATTATCTTCCCTTTCTAAATTTTGTACCTCGTTGTTATTACTTCTTTCGTCATCATTTTCACCCTCCGTTTCTTTCATATCTATTTTAATATAGTTTTCCAAATATTTCAATTTTATACTCCAATCCTCACAACTTATATCAGCCTTTGTATTTTTTAATATATCCATCCCTATGATCATTTCTCTTAATAGGCCTGGTATGATGAAACATTGAAATGGGTAATCAATCCCACCTAATCTTCCCATTATCAGAACAATTTTATTAATTTTTTTACTCTTTTTATTTGTTGCTGTCCTAATGTTCATTGCTCTGATTGGCAACGTTTCTACTCTTCCTAGTTTTCCCTTATTTATACTATACCATTTTTCCTGAATACATGTAATATTACTACCTGTATCTATTAAGGCTGTAACCCTAACCTGTTTCAATTCTATCTCTATTTCTGGGCTCATATATATTTTGTTTTGCTCTAAATTCAAATTTCGCTCCGTCCCCTCACTTTCCAAAAATTCCCTATCTATTAATACGTTGTTAATTATTCCTAACCCCAAATCTGTATTTTCATTAAATTGATTTTTACCCTTATTCTTGTCACAATTAATATTTCCAAGGCTCTTTAGCACTGGCTTTCCCTCTTCAGCATCCCCTGTAGTTTTCCCATGATGCAATAAGGTATCACCAGTGCCCTCTAGTTTTCCGTTTGACTATGTGCACCATCCTCCTTCCTTGTCCCCACACATCTCCTTGTCTCTATCTGATTTACTTCCTTCTGGCTCCTGTCATTGGTTCTGTAATTCCTGTCTCCTCTATTTTCTCGATTATTTTCCTGCCCTGGTCTTGGTTCAACATTCCCCCTCATATGATTATCTATTCTTCTGTTAAAGAACTGGACATATGGCCGCCCTTCATTCCTATATTCATTCCTCCTATACAATTCTCCTGGTCCTGGAAATCTTCTATTTCCCTGCTGTCTCATCCCTTCCTCACCCCTTCTGGGTGGAAATCTATTTCCATTCTGTTCCTCTCTAGGAGTAGGCCTATTCCATGGTCCCCTGTTTCTCTGTCTTATTTCCTTATTTCTTTCCTCTATATCCTCCTCATTCAGCATTCTTTCCATCTCTCGGATCGTTTTTATATTTTGTACCCTTCTTGACAACTGTATCCTTTCATTAAAATGCCGGCTTAATCTCCGGACTATCTCTTCCTCATTTTGCGGTGGTGTCATGTTCTTTAAAACTATGACTCTTTCTATGAAATAATCTGCCCTGGTTCTTCCATTTCCCTCAATATACCTTTCATTCTCCATTCTTTCTTTAATGCCTTCCTGTATTTCCTTGGCCCAGTATCTTTCTATAAATCTATTTTGTAAATCCGCGAAATCTTCCACCTCCTCTCTGATTGATTCCCACCATCTAGCCGCTCCTACTTCCAAAGCTCTATCTATGATTCCTCTCCATTCATTATCAAATCTTTCCCCTGTCCTACCTTCAAATTTTCTCTCCACATACCTATCTAGTCTTTTTAGGAACTCCATAGGGTTACCATTCCTCCCATTAAATTTGGGCATCTCCTCCTGATTCCCGCATGACACTTGTATGATCCTTAGGCCTTCTCCTCCTTTACTTTCTTCCACCTTCTTTTCTACCTTTTCCATTCTCTGGGTCAATTCCCCTTGTTTCTCATTATTCCTTCTTCCTTCTGTTTCCAATCGGTCAATTCTATCATTATTATTGTTTTTCTCAATAGCTATCTCCCTATTTAAAACTCTTAACTCTTCCCTGTTCTGTATTGTCATTTTTTCTACCTTCTCTATCTCTTTCTTATTAATTTCTGTCACATCAGCTATTATTTCTTTAGTTTCCTCTAAATTCTCCTTAATCTTCTCCTCTAAGTCTCTTCTCATAACTCCTACTACAGCATTATTCTCTGTTCTCAACTGTTCCCTCATATCCTCTATCATTCTCCTATTCTCTTCCTTTAGGCTTTCGAATTTCTTATCCAACCTACTCATTTCCAACCTACTTGAGGCAAATCCTCTGTTCATCTCTTCTCTCCCTTTTAGACTCATTTCCATGAGAGATCTCATCATTTCCCTCAATTCTTCATTCTCATTATTTCCCCGTTTTTGTTGTTGGGTTTGCATAGGTAGTAGTCCCCTAGCTTCATCTACTTGTGTTTCCACCTCACTCTCTTCTATAGGCATATCTGTGCCTTCCGTTTCTGTCTCTTGTATTTCTAGGCTTGTCCCTTTTTCCTGGTCCCCTACAACTACCAGCTCGCCTATAATATTTTCCTCCCTGTTTTCGATCCCCTCCTGAAAACTAACAAATCTCCCCTGAGCAGCCCCTTCTGTTTCTATCGCCCTTTTCCGCCTACTCTTTTCTAATTGTTCCCCTTTTTCTGTTTTTTTAGCTTTTTCTCTCCGCAAATTGTATAATTCCCTCTCATCAGACATATTGTTTCTTTTTTTTTTTTTTTTTATCTGTAAGTAACTTATTATACAAAATTAAACAATTTTTATATATACTATAAACCTAGCCTTGACTATTCAACTCAGTGTTTGGTTTTACAAAATTTTTCTAAATCTATTTCCAGTTCAAATGTTTTTCATATAAAAAGTTCTAAATTAATTTTGATTCAAAATCTCTCTAAATAAATTTTATCGAGCCCTCACGTTGTTGCGCCAATTATAACATAATTTTTTAAAGAGACACAATACAATATAATTATGTTTTACTATTTAATAAATTGAATTTTTTTATTTAAGACAAATAAAACTACTCAGGAACAATTCAAAACTTTATTAGAACAATTTCATCTCAACATTAAACAATACACAAAACAAAATTTTACAACTTAACAAGTTTTAACACAATATACTAAAATTCGATTCTTTAAATTTGAGTTACAAGGTTTTTATACCCTTGGCTAGTTTAAGATCTCTTGATATCTCGGGGTTATAGTATGGGCTATATTTTTAGAAATTCTTAGGTTAATTAAATAAATTTTGAACAAACAATATTAAATTTTGAAAATGCAAAAAGGCCAAACTATTTGAACTGGATTATTTCGAACTATTAATTAACTATAAGATATCCTAATATACAAATTTAAACTTCTCTATTATCTTAAAAGTCCGCTAAAGTTATTTTATAGCGCTATTACTCAACTTAATAAATATCAAAATTTTGCTGGTCGCTTACGTAAATTCCCGTTCTCTCCAATTAAACAATTCACACACTTAAATCCGTTTTAGTTCTTTCAAATTATATTTTCACTGTATTAACTCTTTCAATTTTCTTATTCCTGTTTAATCTGGCCAAGTTTACTCACAAAACTGTATAATTTAGACGAACTCTTTCCAAATAAATAGAATTTTGACTGGTCCTGGCAGGTCCCATCTTAAAGCGTCACCCACGCCATCCAACTCCACTACTAACTACGCGTCCTTTTTTTTCTAAAATTGTTTAAATATGGCCGCCTTTCTTCTCCAAAAAACACATGTTGCCTGTAATCTAGTTTGTTTTCTTTTTCTTCACTACAATCAATTGTCACACTGACCTACATCTGTTTCACAGCTGACATACCAACAAGTTTGTTTTCACCAATTTTTATTTCGTTAAACTTTGGTTGAAATCTGATTGAAACTTACTGTTTCAATTTCCTATCGTCAACAAACCTTCCAGTGTTTATTTTATTAATATTATTAATGTGTGAAGTGTCTTTGTGTTTTACTTTTGAAATAGTTCTGAATTGTGTGTGTTTTGCTTGGTCTTTCATAAACATAACCTTACAATTTTCTTTTGTTTACAAACGTGTTCACTTTCTCCTTCAAGTAATTACTTAGCCCTATGTTCCTACAGTTTACAAATTTGTTTACACATAACTATTTTTAGATTATCTTATTTTAATTTATGTGTTAGGTTATTTGATATAACAAATTTCCTAATGGATTTTACAGTTCAAATACCTTGTTTACAATTCCTAGGCTTTTACCAGAATTTAGTTTCAATTTTAACCTAACCAATCTTTTAATGAATTTCTTTTTTTTTTAAATTTTGAGTGAGTTATTTCTAATTTATTTTCCAATTCTTAAATAATATTATATAGCCCATTCTATAAATGTTACAGTATATAAATAATACACAAATAAAAACCGAGTTAAATGACAAAGAAAAGTAATAAGCAGTGTTAAAAATTGCGAAACGTTATTTAGAAAAGGTTTAAAACAACCGTTGCCTTAATATTAAGAAGTTTCAACATATAATTGGCTGATAATTTTATTTATCTAGCAAAGGGTGATAACATCGAGGCAATTTTCTCCTCAAGGGAGTGTGAATCGTCTCTCTAAACGACAAAGGTATTTTGCAGACATCATTCGGATATAATTTTCAGCTTAAGAATGCATTCATGTGACGGAATCCCACTTAATGCTGCTAATTAAATATTAAATTCATAATTTTAATTTACTACAATATGTTTTAGAAGATGCGAATACTTTGTGTTATTATCTTATTTATCCATTTTTGTAATATTTATTGATTTATGAGAGTCGTGATTATGACTATTTATTTAATTATTGATTTATCTAGACCAATTCATGATAATACAAATATACTCTCTACGTTATTCGAAAGTATTTTTCAAGAGCTAAATTCGAAACGTAGAATGTAACTTAGGCCTACTTGTATTAGCATTGGTCTGTAATCTGTCATCAACCTTAAACACATTAAATAGTTTTTAACATATATTAAATAAAGTTTTAAAAGAAGATAAATGTACGTGTATATAAATATAAATAAATAAATAAATATATATATATATATAAATAAATAAATATAAATATATATATATATATATATTTATTTATATGAATGTGTGTGTGTGTGTGTGTGTGTGTACAGATTGTATAAAAATGCATTTTTATAATTTAATGAAAAACTCAAGTTTAAGGAAATTGGGACACTCCACGACTTTGTGATAATGGATTTCCTTTTTCTAAAAGAAATTACTACCTAATCCTGCGAATGAGAAATAATTGTCACTTTTCAGAACTGTTTTTTTAAATGTTTTTTTGTAAGATTTTATTACTTCTGTACTAATAACTTGGGAATTGTATCCAGATTTAGCTTCATGAGAAACAAAAAAACCTGTTCTAGATATTCAAGGTCGGATTTATTTAACAGTTTTTGTTATAATGGTTTTTGATTCAATTACTATATTTCCGTCTAAAACAATCAAAGTTACTTTTTTCTTAAATTTTCATAAACGACAGCAAACAAATTTTGTTTAGCCTACAGTGAATTTCTGAATGCCTGCTATAGATTTTGGTTATTATAGATTTTGGTTACTAACACAATTATTATACATTGCATTATTGATCGGTAATATTTTGGTCTTAAAAACCGCAGTATTTTTCCACAGTATGGGATATAGCTATGTTCCGTATTTAGAAAGATGTTTACAATTATTTACAGTAGGCTTTTGTTTAGTACTAATAATATTTCCTTTTCAGTGACTAAAATTAAATGTTTGTTTAACCCGAAAACACACATGAGTTATAATTGGTTGTTAGGATGATGTATATTGTGTTATCGGAATTGTTAGGATAAGAAAATTAGTTAAAATGAAGATAATGGTGACTCTCGTGTGCAATGTAGTCTCTACAGTCGAATAAAGTTTTAAATTTATCACTTTTAATGTTTTAAAATCTGTAAATTATTTAGGTTTAAATGCCCATTCTCATTGAGCGGCGGGTTGGAAGGGTCTTAGTCAGGATTCATTTTTTGTAGATTTAGAGCTCAGATATTTTGACAATTAAGATGACATAATTAAACATTAACTAAACATAATAAATTAAATCCCAATATACATAATAAAATTTATTTAATTACTATAAAGCGACACTTGAAGTAGGCCTACATCTCGTTTAAAAAATAACCATCTTTAGAACTAGTGAAAATAAGGTCACTATAGGTAAGTGTTTATAAATTGCAATTTGTTAATGTCCACAAGTAGCTCAAGTCGAAAATAAAAATAAATAATGTAGTAGAGATTTTTGTTGACTCAAGTCAGTTACGTTTTGAGTGACAATAGAACACAACACCCGAAACGCCCATCCTCAATCAAAATCAAAGTTTTGGCCTATTTTACTTGAGGAAAGGTATAGGAAAGAGCGCGCCCATGTGTGTGTGGGTGTGTGTATGTGCGTGCGTGTGTGTATGTAAACCCTAAGTAGCTCTTGAGCACTGTTTACTACAATTACATTGAAGTTAAACCATCACACACTGAATTTAAAATGTTTTAAAAAACAGCTGTTTGGTTAAATAATAGCAGTCTTCCAATATCTCATTCTATCTGATGATGCTATATCATATATTGATATAGGCCTACATATCAGGAGAAGTATAGTAATATAGGCCTACATGGCATAAATTGTTTTTTTTAGATTGAGCGTGTTGTAGAAATTTAGTAAAAACTCTAGGAAAGTAGACTATTTAAAAAAATATGTAAACTAAATTTTAATAATTAGGTATAAAGTATAACTAATTTATTTATATAAAGAAAATTCGTGTTCAGAGTGCCGTCTTAGTGACATCAGATTAGACCTACCCTAAGAATAACTTTAGAGTGAAGTCATCAATGATGCAGACTACATTCTTAGTTGTATACTGTTGCTATTATTTTAATCTCATTATCTATTATAGTCATGTTGCTACTCTTATTAAAAACGACATTAATAAGATTTTAATACAACATAATGTAAACAATGGTTAATTTGTGGAATGAGTAGGCATAATTGTTGCAAGGAATTCTTTAAATGTATTGAAATGTTATTCAATTTTAAAAAATGATGTCATACAGGAAATACTCCTTTTAGTTCTAGGAAACTGGTTTCTATCCATGACATGCCTACACCACATTTCTTGTCTGTGGTAGTGCTTGCGGACCTTGCAATATAACAGCCAAAGGGGGGGGGGAGTACCGGCGCGACCAATGAGTCTCACATTTCTCGAATCGTCTACGACATGCACGAACAATCATTTGTTGGCAGTGGACGTTGAAGTATAACTGTCTGTGGTTTAAAGTTCTCAAACTTGTTTACATGGCTTGTGTTAGTTTTCCATAGAATGTGCTGTAGATAAGTTACATTTGTACAATGAGAGAAACCAAAGGTTAAGTTGATTATTTTGAAATTTTTGGATACGTTTATTTGTTGATTTTTGTGACTGACAGGAGCTTTAAAATACCGGTACCAAAACAGTTTGTAGTTTAGGCGTTTATATAATTCCATTCATAAAATATATGTAATTTGATTAGTTATGTTTATAGTGGTTATTTGTTTAGGTGCCGTTGTGACAACTATGCATGCTGTTTAAGCATGTAAATTAATTTGAAAACAAAGTTTATTATCTTTTGTATTGACCAGTTTTCGTATTTTCTTCAAGACTTCAAGACTTAAAGGAGTTGAGAATGAATAAAGAACTTCTTATATTTTTAAGTAAGTAAATTATTAATGTAGCTAAATATAAAACTAGATGTATTTTAGGGACACAGATAGGAATTCTATAGGTTAAGTGACACCCAAAAATTAAAATTGATTAAACTCAATTATTGTGTGAATTAAATTATTCCTTTAGTGAATCAAACAAAAACATAACAGTAGAAATTGTGACTTTATTTTTACCGAAATTGTTTCATAATTATATTGGTTTATTTTTTGTCTAAGTTAACGGTAAATGTTTACATTTCTAAACGGAGCCTATATTTGCATGCAACTACCGAAATTAATTATATCTATATGTGAAATATAAGGGAAAAGAAATCAGTGGTTTTCATTAGATTTATTTAGGTGCGGTTGTTTAAGAAAAATATTCCCGTACACATTATTTTGAATATGATTTAAATAAGTTGCATTGTATGAATTTTATCTAACTCAATTCAGTTGCAAAATAGTCTTTAACTTTCAATATCTTGTGATTTTTCTTGTCCAGAATGATTGGCAAAATTATTATGCTTAATCTTAGAAAAATAAATACTTCTTTCATTAGACAGTGATGAAAATGGCTTACTTTGTTTAAAAATATAATGTCAGCCCTTAGTTGTTAGTATGGCAAGTCAGCGCAGCCGAAAATCCCTTATGGAGAAGGGGGTTTGATATTGACATTCTGGGGAATTCAATACATCTAACCTGTATGTCAAAGGTCGAAATTTTAAAGGGAAATATAATTTTTGCATGGAATCAAGCACACGTCAACAAAACGAGTATACATTAAATGTATAGATTCCAAATTTTAGGAATACTTGATGAAAAATAAGGGTTCTTTTTTGTTTTACTGCGTCATCATTCCTTTTGCCCATGGCTTTGTGTAATTCATATAGAAATATTAGGTTGCGCAATGTACATTACTGCTTGCTGATTACGAAATTAATTTTATTTCAAATAATCAAAACCAATAACAATATTCCATGCCCTTATATGATATTTTGTTAGAACATTAAATAGGTATATAATATTTGAATAGTATTAAATGGCATTTGATTTTATAAAGAAAAATAATAAGATTTTTTGTTTGTAATATGTTTTCAATCCGTTCGTTCCATTTATTTTATGATCTAATAGTTTTTGCTATGATTTAACTAGTGTTATCGGCCTGATTGAATCCTATGCTGTAGCAATCCATAAAGCGACATCTAGCAAGTCTGTGTTTTGTTGGAACTCGGGAATACTTCCTCCTGCATCCATGCCTGCGATTTCAACTGTTAGTAACTTCTTCTGGAGATTTGTTCAGTCACTCACCATACTAGTTCCTACACCCATCTCACTTGCAATTTTTAATGTCACTTGAACATCTAAAAGTTTTGTTGCACAAATCTTATCTTCAATAGAAAACATAGTTTTTCCGCTATACTGTATATTGTAGATTACAAATTGTAGGTAGAATAACTAACTATTTTACCTAATTACACAAAATTCAGTAGAATACATGTAACCTGAACGATACACACACTCAAACACAACTGATTGAGTTGGGTAGTACACTAATCTGTAACACACTAGTGAACTGAACAATACAGAGACTCGAACACAACTGGCTAGGTCGGGAAAGAACAAAGAGCTGACTGCTGGCTCCAGAGAACTGACCTAACTGCAATAACGACGCTTACTTTATTTTCATATTGTTTTTGGATATCAGAGGTTCTGGAGATGAGGGATTTACTGCATCTGGTTTTGGTTTTTCAAATCTGTTGTAATAAACAAATCAGTGATTCAAATAAGCGGAATTTACTGCTGGACACTACATATTTTCAGTTTTGGTTTTTCAAATCTGATCAATAAACCAGTCATTTAAATAACCAGAATTTACTGGATCAAGAAGAATGTGGCTACTTTCAGAATGAATAATTAATATGAATACTTTATATTTCCAATATATGCTCAAATTGGGACATAATGGTGACGCTCGAATAAACTTGGGGATAGCTTGACAACCCTATCTTAGTTTTATACAGTATTGCACATAGTTATATTATGATTGCTAATGTCATCCAAGTTCCAGGTTAGTTCTCTATTAAACATATTTTATTTTTTTTACCAAATCTATCCTTACTAAATACTTCAAACGTATGTTGTAAAATGGCTATATTTTACTGTAATTAAAATAGTGCTGATTTATAAAAAAACATTTATTTTATAAAGTTTTTTGTATATTAGTATGTATGGGTTATGTTCCAAATTTTGTTGAATTTTAATCACCGTTTTCTAACACTTTAAAGTTTGTTTTTTTTTAGTAGAAGGTATATATGTAGAATAAAAAAAATCTAACTAAACTTGAATTTGCTCATTTGCATTTGGTGGTTGATTATTGTAGACAATGGAATAAAATATTGTTAGTTTTAATTTATAAAAAAGGGCATTCAAGTGAATTTTTTGTCATACATCATTTTACAAGAAAAATGTACTGTTATTGAACTTAATCTTTAGCTTTTTAGCAGGTAATCGTAATTTTTAGAGTAGTTGGATACTTTAGAGTTTCTATGAAGATTAATAATGGATCTTTTTCGAGGCTGTGACTGAATGGTACAGCAACTGATTTCATATAACATTAAACTATTTATTCTACATTGAAAAAATGGTAAAAATTCAATAAAGTAAATTTATAATAAAACCTTCATTTAAAATTATTGAATATATTAATATTATGACCATAAATTCAAATAAATAAAAGTAAATTTATGATTAAACTTTAGGTAATATTTTTTATTATCTCATTTGTTAAAATAACAAAATTTAATGACTTTTATACACCCAGTAAAAATATGTTCCTATATACTGTTACAATAACTTTGCTAAAAATCTTATCTAAGTAATGATTAAAATTTAAAAAAAGATAGTCATAACACTTAACAATTAATCATTCTTATAATTTATTTGTTATTTTTAAGACTTTAATGTAGAGCTATCATTTAAATTTTGTAATCTATAGAGCAACATTCTCTTTTACTTTATTGTTTTAGTAATCTTATTCAGATTAAAGCGAGACATAACAAATTGTGGCTGTTTTATTATTTTTTAAGAGTGAGATATACAGTAAACTAGAAGTCTTTTCTGATGAAATGATTAGTTACTATTCTTTACATTTAAACATAATACAAATATTCTAGAGATATGTATGCTTTAAACCTTCATGTCATTATTAAGTATGGGAGAGTGTTGTACCTTTGAACAATTTTCACAAAATAATTTTTTTTTGCATTTTTTATGAATATAATTCAAATCTGGTTAAATTAAAATATTTGTTGGTATTTTACACTTAAAATGGATTTTTCCTATTACTGAAGTGTTAAAGGTTAATTAGTTTCAAAGGTAAACAAAATATAGAGCAAAGTGTCCAAAGGTTCAACATGTAGTTGTACCTTTGGACATAAGATTTTAAATTAACAATTCAACAAATTTACAATTAAAACATCTTATTAAATTTACTAGGCACTTTTTATATTATGAATTGTCACTGAAAATAATAAAATAGAAAAAACTTTGTTTGTCAATGTACATTAAGAATACTAAAATCTACACTAAATGATAAGAGAGAAATTTGTCTTTTCAAACCACCAACTGATACAGGAAGGGGCAATTTTCTTTCTATATAACCAGCAATGAGGTGATACAAGTTTTCACTGTCTCTCTTAAATTTATTTGTCTTATCCACTGTTTTTAAATATTTCACTTGATATTCCATTTCACTTAAAATGTTATTCACTTCTGCCACATAATAAAAAATATTTTCCCCCCATCATGCGAACAAGGACAAAGTCTCCTGTTTTCACTGTTTCATCTTCTAATGATTTTTCTTCCAATACTGATTCCTCTTCTCTTGCTATATCTTCCTGTAGGGTAAGAAATGCTTCATTTTCAGACTCTGTATCATCTTCTATTATGTCCATATCTTCTTCTTCTGAACTTGAGAAAACTAATTTTTTTTTTAATCTTCTTCACTTTACGTAGGCCTAGTTCCTTCTTTCACAGTCTTTTTTTTGTTTGATTTTTCAATTTTTTTTTAGCTTTGTCTGCTTCATTTGCCAATTTTTCAGGTGTGTCAGTCATAATCATAGATCTGCCTTTTTTTCGTCCTCCTTTTGTTTTGCGTGGTAATGCTTTTGGAAAGGGTCTGATGACATGCGGAGATATTCTGAGTTGTGTTTCTGTCAAAACATCAGTGGATGTTGATGGTCCTGGTTGCATAGCAAGATTGTTGTCTTCAATGTTTCCATATGGCCTATCAGTTACATTAGAGGGCAAATAATCTTCATCACAAAATGTATTTTCATTCAGGGGGTTTATTCCACTGACTTCAAAACCACTTATAATGTTTTTTTACAGTAAATGCTTGCAGATAAGCCTTGCCACATATTTGAGCTACCTCATAAATGGTCATTGGTTTACCAGGATTAGAAAGCAACCACTCATTCACAGCAACATTGTAAAATCTTTTAAATGGCCCAAAGACAGTCCTGTCTAAGGGTTGAAGTTTGTGTGATGTGTGTGGGGGGAATGTTAACATTACAACCCCTGACCTTTTGGCTTTATTAATGGAATCTATTGAAATATGTGTTTCATGATTGTCTAATAACAGTATAACTGGTTCCTCTATTGATGGTTTTACATAGTGAATAAAATGATCCAAATACTGGCCAAACAACTCTTCTGTTGACCATCCAGACTGATGTGCACCCCCAATCAAACCTGGAGGAGCTCCATTCAACATGTGTTGTTTGAAATGGACTCTGGGAAAAATAAACATTGGCGGTACGTGATTTCCTGCAGCATTTACACATGCCACCATCGTGACATTTGCATCACGCTCCCCAGAAGTCATACTTCCAACTTGTTTTATACCTAGCCGAATCGGACGTGTGTCCACTCTGTTCCACAGAAATTATGGTGGCAAGTCACCTGCTCACCTGCCCAAAACTCAACCATGCTCTTTACGACATCACTGCTCGGTACTGGGAGGCTCGGCGTCAAATGGCCCAACTGCCACAGACGGGCGTTTGATAATGAATGAATGAATGAATAAATGAATGTTTTATACCTTTCGGTGCTATAATTTTTTGAGGGGTATGGACGGTTGAATTGCCTGTCTCGTCAAGATTTATTCCGGCTCAGTATGTTCTTATAATTATCAAAAAAGGTTTTTACGTTAGACTTGTTAAAGCTATTTGACCTCGCCAGGCTTGTGGCTTCTGGCTTTCTTATCGACAATGTAGGACATCTTTTAAAAAACCCATCCATTCATTGCCTGCTATTTTGTCTTCCTTCCATTTTCTTGGACATTTAATATTATTTGCTTCAGCATATTCAAATGCAAGAGTCCTTCCAGATTTTCTTGTTAATCCGTAATGGAGTCTAGCAGCTGTGTCTAGGTAGGCAGCTAATTATGCTTCTTGTTCTACAGTAAAAACTCTCTGTGTCATTTTTTCTTAAAACAATATCTACAGTTTCTTTACCTTTATCTTTGTGGGATTTAAAGTAATTCCATAAAGTAGATTTACTGACTGAGAATTCTTCAACAGCATCTCGAAGAGACTTGCCATCTAGGATTGCTTTGACCGCTTCATCTACATTTTCTTTTGACAATTTCACTCTTTTGACTCCTGTTTTGCTTCTTGGCACTGAAAAAAGTAATTAAAATTACTATTCTTTAATTTTTATTAGGCATAAATGAAAACTGACATAATTAAGAGAAAAAAAAATGTTAGGTCTCATTTTGACATGGAATAGTTTACTCAGCTGCACATTATTTAACACTGACCTTTAATAGTGATGTTACAGGTTAAACAAAATAAAATGTTTAATGTGAACAGAGATTTAATTTTGAAAGTAAAGATTCCAGTTGTCATACCTGAGTACAATGTCCAAAGGTACAACAAGAGCAGTGTCCAAAGGTACAACAAATGTACTCATGTAAATAAAAACAATGTAGAAAAACATTGAGGTTAAGTACAGATCAATAGATGACTGCCAAAAAAGGTATGTTTTATAGATTGTAATACTATACAAAATTTGATATTTATACAGAAAATACATTTACTAAAATTTAATGAAGTATAGCAAAAAAACTTACTTTTTGAGTTGTAAAACAATGTTCTTCATAAAACACAATCAGTTATTAACTTGGAACTATTTCCCTCCAACTGGTTAGTTGTCACTGCTGCCACTATCTGTAAAAATAAGACAAAGCAAAAATTCCCTCTCATTTAGGCTGAACTGAAACTGTCCAGAGGTACAACTGTCCAAAGGTACAACACTCTCCCCTACATTCATTTCCTAAATAAAACATATTTTACAAAGTGTAGGTCTACTCAGAAGATTTTTTTCATTTTCTCATATGTCACTGAAAAATATTTTACATAAACAAGTGAAATAAGTATTACAAGTTATACATAATGCTTATATTCGAACAAATCGATAAGTAATCTCATTGTATTAAAAAACTGTTTTTTATATAAAACAGAGCACTGTCTATACCACAATAAAATTTAGCTAATTTACAACATACCTATGAAGTGTTTTTTTACAGTAGGTTTAAAATATAATTTCATTTATGGTTAAATCTACAATCTGTTGAAATTGACATACACGTATGTAAACTTTTTTTGTCATCAGAATTGAGCGGCAGCCTAAATCATTTTAATATATTTTTAGTCTTTCTTACACTTGCCCAAGTTTTGGGTTGGAGTGGTTCAGGAGCACGAAGTGGAGTGACAGCATTGAGAGGACTAGGCAATCCAAGGTCTTCAAGCAATTCACAAAAATCTGTGTATAATGGACTTGGTAATGCGAATGGTGACCCTGGTTATAACCAGCCTTCAGGTATGTAGTGTCTAATTTATTTTGGTTTGCATATCAACTTTATTGTAAAAATAGTCTTTTGCCTACTTGCAAGCCTTAACATTTTGATTTTGGGTCATGGCAGCGGTTATTTACTTACTCCCTTGCAAATCCTTATTGCTATAAAACACAAAGTTTAAAATCTAGGCCTTTTGTCCTTATGTATTTTGTTGCATTTACAAAATGTTACAGTATTTTATATTTAATCTGCTGTTGATAGTATTGTGAATAATTGCTTCATTGTTAGAGAGTGTATGGTGAGTCTTCCAATTCTGTTCATACATAGAGTTAAAACATGGGCCCATTGGGTCGTTGGATAATATTATTTTTTTTTTTAGATCTAGTAAAAAAATTAAGAAACTAAAATTTGATTATCAACATAATTAAGTTATTTAACTGGTGTAATTGACAGGAAAAATACACTTTAAAATATAATAATACATAATCACTTGCTTAAAGTAATTTTTAGTTTTTGTTAAATGAGGATGTCATTTTTTAAGATGTGTTTAATTGACTTGAACTAAATTAAGGTAACTTCTCCTGAGATACCCATCCTCTCTAAACAAAAATTGAGTGTTTTTATAGGCAGCTCTAAAGGGATAGGATTGTATTACCTAGGACCATGCCCCAAGACTGATGGTCCAAACCTTAGGTAAGGTCAAATGAGATTAGACAAATTTCCGATTGCACTATCTGGACTGAACTAATCAGATGAGATTTTGGGGTATGGAAGGCCTGGCTGTTCAGAAGGTCCTAGAGTAGTTCTGGAAGACTGGTTGAAACCAAATAATCTGGATGGAGTTCGTCTTATCCCCAGGTCCTGTCATCAGGCCAGGTCGCAAGACTTGTATACTGGTTCCACAACTCATGGTACCAAGAACCCTTCTTAAGACTAATGCTAATCCTTCACTATATTGCACAATCCACATTGACTTGTAGGATTTTCTTTAATCTGTATAGCTGATATGTATTCGAGAAAAAAGTTCAAGTGGGATAGGTTCTGAATAGGTCTACCAGAATTTGGCTTCTTCGCATCAGTGATATTTTTCCATAGACTTCTAAATGACTTCAAATATGTACAAGAGAGGACTCAGAGTGTCATCACATTTCTTGTAAATTACATATGAATTTCACAGAGAAATGTCTAGAAGATTGAAAAATACCTTTTACCTCGTTTCCTTGGTGTGGAATAACTTCAAATGCGATGATCCAACTGAATCAACACCTCCCATTGTGTCGTATGCAATGACACATTCAGATCTTTTGGTTGCAAAGCCCAGGTCTTTTTTGAATATCAACCATTTTATTTTAGTGGTGTGGATTGTTGAAAGAAGAGAAATGATCTATTTGTCTGTCAATGCCATTACAGTCAATGCCATTACTAGTAGTAGTGATAATCTACTTTATCACCTTTCTTCAGTTTTTTGTTTTCTTAGTTCTTTTTTTCCATTTTCAAAGATATTTGTTTATATTTTACCACACCATAAGTGTCAGCTATGGGAAACGAGGATATCAGCAAGCTGGAGAGATGAATATAAGTTGTCTCTGGTCAGGCAATCCCCTATTCCAAGTAAGTTCTTACATAGGGACAATACTATTTGTGAGAACCTAAAGATTTAAAAGTTGTCAGTGCCTAGTTAAGCGTCTATATTTCCAGAGAGTTCAACTTTGTAAATTATGAAATTTCAAACATAATTACTTTTAGATTCACACACTAAATCGTTTTTTATCCAAAAACAAGCTAGTTTTAGAGGTAATTACAAGACAAACCTCTGTTTTGTTTCCAATACAAACAGCCCTGGAACATAAGCAAACTTTCATCTATAGTTATGTCACTGAGGTAACGATACTTTTGAATTTTTCTCTCAGTTTCAATAATATCAGCCCAATTTTGTTCAACTTTGAGTTTGGGTTGTACTAATTGTTTGAAAAATGTAAAAACAGTTTGATTTGTTTGTTTCTATGATAAGGCATCACTTGAAGGAAAATTGGTATGATAAGTGAGGGATTTTTTGACCAGAATGTCACAAAAAAAAAGTTCTCCCCCCCCTTCCATAACAAACCGGTAACAGTATTACCAATCCCCCCCATTTTTACTTAACCTAGTCTTGTCCTCCACTTCTTTATTGAGTTAATGATTCTGAATACCAAATTTATTAGCAAATAAAGAAGTACATCAAATGTGCCAATAATTATTACGGTAATATTATAATGAAAGGTAAAAAAAAATTGTTAAATGAATAAAACATGAATAAGAAACAATTTTTTTTTTAATATGTGACCTCACTTATACTTGAAAATAAACAAACACGTATGAAACCAAAATAAACTTTAGGTTATGTGTAAAGTCAAAACAATATTAATTTAAATTTAAACTGAAAATATTTACATGTTTAAAACATTTAAATGTTTTATTTAAATATGACTTAAATGAATTTGAATGCAGAGTGATCAATCTATTCATAACATTTCTAAATTTTATTCATCTTCCCACATAGTAGTTATCTATGCTGGAACAAACAACACTGGTGCTGCGAGCTTCAGAAACATATATGTATACTAATATGCCCATTTATGTTTTAAAATTGAAAAAACTCCCCACATTGTTTAAAAATTTCAAAAATTTACAAACAATTTAGTTTTATGTCATGTTCGGGCAAGGGAACTCAGAAGTCCAGGAAACTCGGTCAAGTGCAGTACAAATTTTCCAAGTCCACTCTGAACGAGTTATGACTGAGTGTCACCAAGTTTCGATGTACTTCTGAGTGTTTTGTTGAAAACTGTTTCTGTTCAGTAACAACTGACGCTTTAGCAAAGACTGGTGCATGTCTGTACAGGAAGAAGCCACCTGTTTGTCGTAATGTGTACCATGACAATACCACACTCAAGGTTACGGTTCCACTGGTGCATGTCTGTACAGGAAGAATCCGCCTGTTTGTCGTAATGTGTACCATGACAATATCACACTCAAGGTTACGGTTCCACTGGTGCATGTCTGTACAGGAAGAATCCGCCTGTTTGTCGTAATGTGTACCATGACAATACCACACTCAAGGTTACGGTTCCACTGGTGCATGTCTGTACAGGAAGAAGCCGCCTGTTTGTCGTAATGTGTACCATGACAATACCACACTCAAGGTTACGGTTCCACTGGTGCATGTCTGTACAGGAAGAAGCCGCCTGTTTGTCGTAATGTGTACCATGACAATACCACACTCAAGGTTACGGTTCCACTGGTGCATGTCTGTACAGGAAGAATCCGCCTGTTTGTCGTAATGTGTACCATGACAATACCACACTCAAGGTTACAGTTCCACTGGTGCATGTCTGTACAGGAAGAAGCCGCCTGTTTGTCGTAATGTGTACCATGACAATACCACACTCAAGGTTACGGTTCCACTGGTGCATGTCTGTACAGGAAGAAGCCGCCTGTTTGTCGTAATGTGTACCATGACAATACCACACTCAAGGTTACGGTTCCACTGGTGCATGTCTGTACAGGAAGAAGCCGCCTGTTTGTCGTAATGTGTACCATGACAATACCACACTCAAGGTTACGGTTCCACTGGTGCATGTCTGTACAGGAAGAATCCGCCTGTTTGTCGTAATGTGTACCATGACAATACCACACTCAAGGTTACGGTTCCTCAAATATTTTCTCCAATAATGGTCATAATTAGGGAGTTTAATAGAGTACTTTAAAAATATGTGTTTTTTTAAAATAGATTTTATTTGAGTTCATTATTAATATTAAGTACATTTTAATTACTCAAAATTTAAAATGAGGCCGGTTTATTTATTAAATAAAAAGACAACAAACAACTTTAAATAAAAAGAGGTTTTAATGTATTAAAAACTGAAATTTCAAGTTATGTAATGCTACTGCACACCGCCTCCTCCTTCCGTAATGATGTAAATTACATACAATAGATGTAAATTTTCCCCCTTTTCACAGCGTTACATAATTTAGGGTTGGCTCCTAAGTGGTTTTGGTTAATTTCCCTCCATTAACAGGCTTGTGCTACAACAATTGAGTCATCTGAATTATTGTCAGTCCCACGTCTCTCTTGATTTCATCATCACTCCCACTGTCTTCTAAATTCACACTTTCATATTAATCTTCTTTGATCCTAATTTTCACAGATTATTCCATGAAATGGTTAATCTAAGTGGTAAAAAATAGATTTTTTTTTGAAGATTTCCAGAGGAAACTTAAGTTTTTATAAAGTTATTGTATGTAACTTACTCTACGACAAGTATTTAGCATAAGTATGTTGTTTCTGAAAAAACAAAACAATAAATACCAAATAAAATTAGTTGCAATGTCCTGTGGAAACTTGTAATGATTCCTTACATTCATAAAAATATTCCAGTATCACTTTTTCTTACAACAGAAAAATATTTTGCATTAAAATGAATTTATTTTATATTATTTAGTAGTGACTAGATAAAATACAAAAATATTTTGTGACAGCAGCTATCATTTTAAGTAATGTAATATAATGTTTCATGGATATGAATTATTTTACCCATTTTATAAGTTATAATTTGCTCAGTAAAATGTTCCATGTATTGAATAGAATTAAAAACCGTTTTTAAAAGTGAATTTAGTTGGCTACCTTGAATAAATAATTTAAAATTTTTCTGTAGACAGAATTTGAATTTTTTAAATTAAATTTAATATTAGTAAAGTATTCATCAATTCTTCACATTTTGAGAAAGGAAGCTTGACAATTTTTTTTTTTTTAGAATTAGAGAATAACATAACACATGCATATAAAATGTTTAAATATAATGAAATTTAGAAAGGAAATTACACAATGGATTTTATTTTCAACAGAAGCTATTTAAATAATTGGCAAATATTTAATTAGGTACATTCAAAATATATGCCCATTTATTTTCCATCTCAGAAAGGTGTATTATTCACATAACCTCATCAAGTCATATTTGTTGTACAGAAAACTACTGAATTTTACAAAAAAAAAAACACATTTTTACTTGAAGCAAGCAAATATGTCGTCACTTAATTATAGAGTGTTATATAGCTGCCACTTTGAAATTTAAGAACATTTATCAATTGATTAGTTTATCAATTGATTCTAGGGCATATAATTTTATTTATTATTATTAGACTTTAATTTATTGGGTGCTAATTTTATTGTTAACTGATCTAGATTATAATTATTGTTGGGCTATTAGCAAGTTTTTGTTAAGTTGGTTATGGTTAAGGCTGACTTTTACCAGATTTTGTAGGTTGTAATTGGTTTAATAAATGAGTGATGGTTAGCAGTTATAATTAATAAATTTGATTTATTAAATTTTATGCATTATACAGAGTTAATAAATACTGCAAACAACCACACAGCTTTGCTATTAGGGGAGACTATGCAGTCTTTTTCTCAGGGGGTTAATTATTAAACTCAGAATATGGAATTGTGTCTACCTTTTTTTTAATTTTCTTCTGTTTTACTTCTTGCTCCATCATTGCCTTACTTAATTTGCTTAAATTGTGTTTACTGATAGGGTCTGGATTTCTTAATCTGTCTCTTCATAAAAGAGAATATCAATAATTTTTTTAAACATGGTTTTTAAGATAAAAAACTAGAGTCTGCTATAATATTATTCTTGAGGTATTTCAATTTTTTCCCATTAAAAACATCAGAAATTGAAATTTTCACTAATAAATACTTGCAGAGAGAAAATATTTGCTTCATATAGAGTTACCTATTAAATTTAAAAAAAAATTATTTTGGAAAAAATCTCTTACAGTAGAGTGTTGGTAATCTGAATTTTGGTAATCCAAAAGTTGGCTTGATCGGAAATCAAAATTATGATAATTTTAGGATTAAAAAAATAAGAAATAACAGTAAATAAGTCTATTGTATACTCAAAATTACAGTACGTTTCAAAGATAGACAGTGTAATGAACAAAACAGAACAATGTTATATATAGTTCTAAACTATATAGGTTTAAAAAAGTCTGTTACATTTTTCTGTTGAGAAGAAGATCTCTATTTTGAAGCAAAATTACACCAACTCCTCAGAAACAACGTATCATCTGGGGTCGAAGTGGACTGTTGTTCTATGTAGCGTAGCGCTACATCAAAGGCAGCCATAACGTCTGAGTGGGATACTCTCTGTTCTCTGTAGTCGTCTCCTTCAACTTCACTCTCATCTGAGATGTTATCTGGTTCTTTCAACACCATTTCAACTATCTGCTAATCGTTTAAAATTGCATGATCGTTTGTAGTAAGTTTTTAACCACTCACGCACATCATTTGCATTTGCGTCCTCATAGCCAGGAATATTTTGTAACAACTCTTGCACCTGTATAGCATTGTTTCTGTTTGCATATTGATTTGAGTTTTCTTCGACAGTTAGGCTTGGCAAAAGTTTATTGCAGGATTTTTTCAACAGGTGTTCACTTGTAGATTCCCATGATTTTGCTATTCAATAAATTACATATTTAATATTTATATCATTTTGAGCTTAGAAGGTTTCGTATTTATCTTCTAGTATTTGCCTCAATAACTTTCTCCTGCATGAGATCCTAAGATGTTACAGTATATTTTGATCCATAGGGTAGATGAAAGGGGTCACATTGGGTGACAGGAAAATAGCCTTTATATTTGCACAAACTGTGAAGGATGTGAAGTAGCATTGTCTAGAAAAAGTAAGGTATGAATTGGAGTAATTTTCTTTACAAAATCGAGTGATTTCAGTAACAAAAAGTGTGTATCAAACCATCTCTTAAATAGTTTTGAGTATGGTGAACACACCCTGTTGGTGAAAGGATGACATTTACATTTTGGTTTCTTGGCTCTGCTGCCTTACCAATAACCATAGGAGGGGATTTATTATTTTTTTTCAGCATGACTACAGGTTAAAACCGTTAATCTTTCCTTGGTTATTTTCAAACCGGATGTATTTTTTTCTTCTTTAGCAGCCAGACCTTTTTTTTGACAATGCATTAAAGTTAAGGCTAGTCTCATCCACATTATATATTTGTTGTGGTGAATAGTTTTCTGCATTAATCAGGTCAGCAAATGTATTTAAAATTTCAGTTGGAGCAGCCTCTATTAACAAAAGTCACTGCCCAGTTATGGCTAACTGACATATGCTTCTTAAAACGATCAAGGCAGCCAATGCTAGCAGAAAAAGACTTGTCTCTATACATTAATTTATTTAACTGTAAAAATTTTCTTTAATTAAAAGCCTTCGGGATACTTTTTCTCTCTTGAGAAAAGCAAACAAACAGAGCACTAGTAAGCTTTTCCAGTGGTGTTGTATTTGCTGTTTGAAGGGATCAGTATACCTAGTTGTTTAAGAGATACAAAACTGTTCTATTTTTGACCAGTTTTCCTTCCAGTTGGTGATCGTAGAATTTTCTAATCCGTTCTCAACGACCAATTTTGACTCTCTTTCATTACTGTCTAAGCGTTTTCAAACTTGAAGAATGAATTTAAGTACGCTCGTGCTCAAAGTGTTAATTATCGTAGTTATACGGCACTGTGCCATATTTTTTGTGTTCTAGGATAGACGATAACTCTTTAGTACTGTTTAGTACGTTGTATTTAATAATTGTTTATTTGAGTAATAATTTCACTTAATCAAAAATGGGTCTAGTCCCAATCATTTTGAGCTATTGGGACCCCACTGTATAAGAATATTTTTTAGAACTATAATTTAAGCTGATGGTTTTAAAAAATGAAACATTTATTATCTTAGATATTTCTTAAGTTATATTAACATTTTAAAATGAGATTTATAGAAAGAATTTGGTTTTATCATTAAGATATATATTTCTTCTAACAAGCATCTTTTTGTTTCTTGATCGCTTTTCCAATTATATTACATTATATTTTGAACCATTTGGTATTTTTTTCATCTCATTATATGTCCTAGTTGTCTTAACTATTGGTTTTTAAGGTTCATGATCACCACCTTGTCTTTTATTTTCTTCATTTATCCAGCAACATATCCACAGTTATATTGCCTCTACACCTTGAACATCTCTCCGTTTCCCACTGATTACACTTCATACTGTATGAATCACAGTGCATAGTATCTCATGAGTTGAATTTTTAACCATAAACCTAAATCCTTCCTAAAAACATATTGTTTTTCTTCTTAAATTCTGACCTTTCCAGTTCTCATTTCTTTGGAATTATTTTAATTTATCAATAATTATAGTAATAGCAAATTGTGAGTGCCCCTGAACGCCAGGTAGGCTCTAACACAAAGGCAGAGGATTAGGACTAACCGTATTCCTTCCAGCTCTCTGTTTATTAGTTATCTAGTGGTGCTTCCTTGATCAAAGTCTAATTTTTTAAATTTGATAATACACCTAAGAAAGTTTAGCATAAATTAATTCTATGCATCATTACGAGAAAATTGATACCAAACAATATACAATTTATTCTCACTGTTCATGAGGGGATAACATGAAATAAAAACACTGTAAAAACGCTAAAGGAAAACACTGTACTTAATACGTTAAAGTGACTAATAACTATCAAAGTAAATCATGGGCTGTTTGGTATCATTTTTCTTGTAATTTTAAGTTAAAGTTATTACTTTAAAAGTTAGAGTTTGGTTAGAGGATACCACAAAATGACCAATGGAGTGGAAATACGGCTGGTCTGATCTGTCCTAATCCTCTGCGCTCGTAAGGGTGAGAGTGCGTGCATGCATGCGAGAGGAACTGGCCTAGCGTCCAGGGGCATTCGCATTTTGCTATTGGTATAAAAGTATTTAAGTTTGTTTTCTAACATTATGATGTATTTTTTAGTTGCTGCAAGACAGTCTTCTCCTCATAAGAAGACTTCACGAGGCTTAGGTCTCTCGGCTTGGGGAATAGTTGGAGTCCTCTTGGTTTTTATTATCGGTGGTATTGTAATTTACTATGTAATTTTATTCTATCCTATAATATGTAAAAAGGAGCGTAAGTATGATATAATGGAGCTTAATTCTGTTTAAGGTTGTGGCATTTGGATTGAGAAATGATAAAAAATAACTGATTAAGTTTTAATAATGCTAAATGACAAGATAAAATGAGATTTATTAATCACTTTAACAATAGTTTATGACTATTTGAACTTTAAATTTAGTAAATTTGTTAAAACTTACTGAGACAGAACGTTTTCGATCGCTATGTGCCGATCTTTATCAGTGCCTTCTGCTTGGAGATGTTGGGTCAAGCGGTGATGGTTTTAAGGTAGTTTTTCGATAGTATCAAAGAGTATGTGGGATTTGTATTGTGTTTGTTCGTTAACAAATTTACTAAATTTAAAGTTCGGATAGTCATAAACTATTGTTTAAGTGATTAATAAGATTCACCGAACGTAATGGACTACAAAATGCAAGAATAAAATAAGTACTGTATGTATAAAATACTACCAAATAATATCGATAAATGTACTAAAGAAGCCTATGTTTCTTAAGAATATTTTTTTATATACAGATATAATACAGAAGAATATAGGTTATCTGTATGGGTGTGGTTTTTGGATCTAAATGTTAAGAATGTAAGCTAGAAAAATCATTAATACTCAAAATGTTTAAAGATAACATTTTTATTTTAACAAAAAAATATAACTTTTTGATTTCTATGTTAACAAAAATTTAACATTTTCTAAATTGAAATTTACAAAAAAAGGGACAAATGTACACAGTTCTTTTGCCAATTGAACATGAAACAAGAATTTTTTTAATTGCAAAGTAAGTAAACAAAATTAGTAGAAACATTGAGATATTTTTTTCTCTAAAATTAACTTTAAATTCATAAACTTTAAAATAAAGATTCAAAACATGTTGATTGAAAAACTTTTTAATAGCTTGGAAACCAAATTATAGAACATATAACTGTCAAATACTTTAGTTTGTAAGAATTTATTTTTAAAAGCAGAGAACTTGTAAGTAGGAACTTTAATACTTATTATTACAAAATTCCAATGCTTGCTAAGGTTCCTGTTGGTTTTAACAATTTACTTAAACAACACAATTTATTGTATTTAGTCTGTGATGCTTATATTTGAACACAAGCTTTTGGAGCTAGTTTAGAAGAGAAAGACTCATGACAGCTCTCTAATGTTGGACTTTCAGGACTAAAATTAAAGCTTTATTTAATCAAACCTGTGTTATGTTTTAAGGAAAATCAATTTTTAAATTCTTGATATACTCATCTTTCACTTCTGTTAGGAATATTTGTATACATTTGAGTACATTTTTCAAACATTAAAACATTTTTCTATATTGACACGTTTAGGAATAACTCTATTCTCAAAAGTTTAATAGTAAGGCTCGCAAAAATCTTGAGCTCGTCCTTATATACCATTAGTTGCTCTCCACTTGCAGACCTCTCATTCAGTTGGTTTAAGCCTACACTTGATTTCTCCTATTTAACTAGGCCTACTTAAAAATTTTCAAAAGGTAAATTTTGTTAAGTAGTTTAAGAGTAGGCGTAAACCAATAGTAAGCAAGGTTTGCAAGTGGTGGGGGTAGGGTTAACAGTATATATATAGATGAGTTCAAGGTTTGGGTGAACAGTACTATTAAAGTTTTAAGAGTAGAGTTATTCCAAAACACGTCAACAATGACAAATATTTTAAAGTTAAGAAAAGCAGAACAATTTACTCAAATGTATATAAATTCAATTTTATGTTTATGATACATGGGTTAAATTTTCAGTGGAACAAAATTTTTGTATAACTGATTGGCAGATTGGTTTTATTAAGTCATACAAAAATATACAATGAAACCCCACTCAACTGGATCGACTTAACCGAAATAAATTTTGTAGTTAAACTTTAGTCTGTATTATTTTAAAGGTAAAATTCATTTCAATGATATCAATTGCAATTACAGTACAAGGTTTCACTAGCCTTGGAAAATGTTTATGTATGAGTATATTCAATCATAATTGTACATATATAGAGTCAACTATAAACAGTTGTAAAAATATTGCATATTCCTTTTTGTGTTAACCCATTGAGGTACAAGTTATTTCATTTTAGGAGGACTTCAGGTTCCATTCAATTTTAATAATGAGGCCTAGAGTTTTTGTGTAAATTCTTAAAAAAAAGAATAGTTCAAGATAGTAAAATGAACTACTGTCATTTGGTTTAAAATTTTGGATAGTTATGTTTTTGTTATCTCGAAATTATGAATAAAAATATTACTAATTAATAAATTTTAAAAAATGTATACACATTTAATCAAAGTATTTATAAAATATCAAAGTATTTATTACATATGTAAGAATTTTTTAAGGGAAACAAAGTTTGATGAAAAATGTCTCATAATAAGTGTCAAGTGAATTAATGTAAAGTGTGTTTGACTGACCTAGAGGCGTACAGCCTAGTAATGGTACTGAAGTCAACATCGTTCATTAGGATTGAAATGAAAATGAATAATATTATCTGTTTTAATTTGTTGAAAGCTTCAAATTTATTATAAATTATTTGGACATAAATTTTCTTACATGCTTTATTGTCTTTCCTATATAACAAGACAATAGGCGGACTCCATCTACATCAAGCATCTTTTTATTGTTATCAATCACACACCTTGATTATACAAGCATTCATTCTGAAGCAAGATAGCCAATTAGAAATACTTAATTTGTATATTCCAATTCACACTGAGGTATACCCTTTTACTATATTACTGGGATATTATAAGAATTATGTGAATTGTATCAATAAACAGTACCATGACACGTGCTTGTGGCTCCATTCGGATTACATGCAGCCATCATGAGTTCGTGGATTTACCTCAATGTGTTAAGCCCTAAAGATCTCCCTACATTTTATCTGCAATTTCAACTGAAATCACTTGCTTATTGTTTTGGTTAAATGGAAGTTTACTGTAACATCCTAAAATTGAAATTTCTAAGAATTAATCACATTTGAGGTCCTCAAGAAAAATTTAACATTTTCTCAATATAAGTTTCAAACACTTTTAAAAAGTAGTATACAATTTTTAAAGTGTGCTTACATTGCAATTATTTTTTATAATTAATTATGTGTTATTTATGAAAAAGTATGAGTACAATAATAACATAAAACTGTAACTGCAATATTTATACGTTTTTTTAACTAAAGACATAATCTTTGCAATAGTTCTTTATTTTGATCAAGATAATCAAAATTCTTCTAATTATTCAAAATTCTTCTATTAATCTTATAATGTAATGAATATATAATTCCAAATGAAGAAAATGTCTACTATTTAAGATATTCGTACTGTAATGTGTAGCTTGTATAAATAATAAATCTTAGATTAAGAGTAGTAACATAAGTGATATTTCATGAGGGAAAAGGTTAGTGCATAAAGTATTTATATTTAAAGTTGTTTTGAAACATACTAAGTCAATATTAACAATTAATTGTAGTCCCAAAATGAGCTACATTTGTATATAGTGAATATTTTATGGTTATAGAAAAATGTCTATTCTTGATAATTAATAATATTTGAGAGGAGTGAAATGACCACCTCTCTGCGACTGAAAGACAATAATATACCTAGTTATATGAGCTTTAGTAATACATAAGCCAATGACCCTCTTTACAAGGGAAATTAATTTTCTTACTTTTAAACTACCATAGCTTTAATAACATAATAAAAATTTGGCTGTCATTACTCATTGGTCTGTTCATACGGACAAGAGTGATCAGCAGCTGTCCATGACCAGTTAATTCACAACTATAGGACTTACAAGCATCATACCTTTTACTTTAGAAAAATAAAAAAAAATTATTTATATTTTTTGTACTGAGTACTCTTACCAAATGGTGTTTTATTTATATTTTGGTAGTACTGTATTCTTTCAACTTTTAATTGTCCTCTTGGTAATTATTTATTAATATAGAATTTAAACAAATTTACTTCCACTGACTAACTGTATACTTTAAATCATTTCTCATCATAATAAATCATGTTTTGTTATGTAGTTTTCTAAATGGCTTTAAAAATCTTATAATAACCTTTCTTCAGGTATAAACTTATCTTGAGAAAATTGTGTTGACTGTTTTTAAGATATCATATAACTGTTTTTAAGCAGTTTTATCTATTAAGATGTTATTTAAATTATATATTAGTTTTGTGGTTTTAGTTTAGGAAATCCATACAAGCGATTTTAACATTATGAGGCTCAACAATCTTTTAAATACTCTTTAGGTTTTTTAATATTTGTTAAAGCAAATTAGGAAAACAAGCTTTTTTGTTAGTGGTAAGAAATAATGTGTTCATTTTAAAATCTAGATTAAGGGTTTATGTGATAAAAATAAACAATTATAGTGGCATTTTAAATGAAGTTGGTTAACTAAAGCAGTTTTTCTAGAGTTTTCCATTTTATTTTGATAAAATTTTAAATGGTATTTGTTTTATTTAGATTTATATTTTGATACATAAATACTGTCTTCCTTAGAAAATTGTAATGAAAATAATTTAGATTTATATGTGTAACAAATTTATAATATATATTTACATATTTTTATAATACATAATTTACTCAATTATCCTGGTTTTAACAATCCAGATTGTTATTATTTAATGCCTGTTAGTTATTAACTGGACTAATTTATCTAATGACAAAAATTGGTAATTATTATTGACAGTTATTTTGGCATACATAAATAAACTAACCTGACCGAGGTGTTTGCTAACGCTCTGATCGCATGAAGTTTGTTATTCTCATCAAAAAGGCGCGAATCTTAGCGGCAACATAAGTCACGTTGTAACTGTAAATTATTTTTGGTAGCTCTAATTCTTATGAGTTAAAGCTGATTTTAAATATTGCAGTTTATAGTTACAAATTTAGAAAATGACCTGCAAAGTCTTATAAAATTATTGTCTAAAGGCTTATTAAATTAAGATGTATGGGATTTGTGTGGTCGTTAAATAATTGCTCTCTTAAATCTTCAATTAAAACAAATTAAACATATTTTATTTAGCCAAAACATTATAAAATTACAACCAAAATACATATTTCTTAGACATTGCGTTAGTTACTGATTAGTGAACATTTAATATTTGACTTATGAGGAAATTTACGTATTAACAATAAATGGCTGAAATGGCTCTGTTTTCGAGTTTGCTTGCTTGTTCTTTTCATAATTAATTCTTACAATTTAAACTGAAAACAAATGCACCAAATAATG
Organism: Prosapia bicincta; assembly: GCA_036971475.1. Lineage (NCBI taxonomy): Eukaryota > Metazoa > Arthropoda > Insecta > Hemiptera > Cercopidae > Prosapia > Prosapia bicincta. The sequence continues at coordinate 112,915,746 of JBAIZL010000001.1, read as the reverse complement.
CATAAATTACATTTATGTACGTATTGAAAAATTTAAAGTTGATTAATTTTGTGTTAAACTGTTTATGCATTTAAATTTTGTGATAGTTCACCAAAGTTTGAATATTTTCACTTAGCTGTTTTAATAAGGCATAGCTTCGCATCCTTCTATTGGAAAAACCTTACAAGATTCCCTCCGTCATGATTTTGAAAAAAGGCTTCAGTAACTCGGCATTACATCTTCGTACTTGGCGACGTGCACTGTCTTCTACATTATGATTGCAACAAATTAAAAAAAATGACTGTTACATTAAAAACTGAAAACTAAACTTCTACATTTTGACTAGAAGAGGTTAAAAGATTGTTGCAAGCAGGCCTCCTAGCTACCACGCATCGGGTGTGCGCATATTACTTTAATTTTAGTTTTAAAACTCTTCCTACAGATGCCACTACCAACCAGAGATTTGATTTAAATTAAAACAAATCACAATTTTTGATCTAGTTATATATTGTTACACTTTCGAATACATTCTCGTTCGTTTTCTGAAATTTCCTTTTTTTTATATGTAACACCATCTAAAGTGTGTTACGTGATCCGTAAGATGCTCTCCAATTGACCGATAGATACCACATGACTTTTTAACTGAAAAAAAGCAATAATCTTATTTTTAGAGGCAAACAAAAATCAACCATCTTGGTGATAGTATTCACAGGATCTGAAAGATGGTTTGCGATTGGCCGACATGCCGCTTGATTTCTCAACCAAAAAAGTGCGTATGTGTGTGAGTGTGATGATGGACTGTGACAGATCTTGTCACACATTGTTTTTTGAAACTTGTTTATCTGATAATGATAAAAAGTGGGTTATTGAGGCTTTATGTTGGCGCAACGTGCTCCGAACAAAGACAAACGTTTTGAAGTGCGATAACAGTGAAGATCATGGACGACTTCAAGTTTAGGTGTAGGAAAGTTCTTTTATTGCCAAAGATAGGCCAGAAATAGTGTGTAGGGTTTCGCCCTAGGTCGGTTCTTTTTTAGAGCGAACCAAAGCGAACACAAACCAACTCAGTGCAATATCAACTTTGCACCCACCAAAATACCTATAAGGTAAGCACATGGGTTAGGTCAGGTCAGTTTATTTTATATTAATTTAAGTTTGCCATTAAAATTAACTTCAGATTTCTGTTCAGTATGGTAATTTTGACCAGGAATAAAAAGATTTTACCAATCAGAGCGGCAGTCGCTGATCTTAATAATTACCCAAAAATTATACATGGGATTCCATTAATGACATTTTAGATTTCCAAAATTATGGATTGATTCTATTTGGACCACCAGTTTATCGAACTAGCTGTTTAATGTGACCAACATTTTTTAAAAAACAATAACAAATACATGTTACATATAAAACATTGTACTGTCTAAAAATCTGCTTAATTTTATACCGAAAAATCTGTGGTTGATAATCTTGTTTTTCAGTGTAGTTCCTACATGATGTATTGAATACATTCAGTAACAGAAAAACATCCACTGAAGACTGTAAATAGACGCTCTATAGTCTACGATAGCCTATATTCTAAGTTTAGAACCTTGCAGATTCATACTGAAGTGAGACCATTCTATACATTTACCTTTCTACATACAACATCAAGAGCACATTGGTACAATATAATATAATAAAAATATTGGCAGAAACCCCAGTACCACACAAATAATAAAAAATAACTAATAATTTAAGCTGCTTAAGATTAATTTCTTAGGATTTAATCTTAGGAAAGTTGTAATATTAGTTATTTTTGTGGTATTGGGGTTTCTGCAAATATTTTTACTGTTATACTTCTGTTTCTGTGAAGAATACAAACTTTGCCAAAGATCACAAGTACATGATACTTAAGTTATCTACAGTATTCAATATTCCCTGGAGTGAAATTTTGTTTCTGAAATTTGCTTCATTGGGTATCACATTGATTGTGGACCTGTTGAAACTTGACTGACAGGATCACTGCCAAAATCAGTCACATTTGAGAGATGCTGTATGAAAATTATCCTTGTTTTTTTTCAGTTGATATAAAACTTAGTCTCACTGAAGTTTTTATAATCCTTTTTTTACATAGGTTATTGTATTATTATTGTTTTAATCACACATTTGAGTATAAGTGCGTTTTGGTAACTATTGCATTACTCACTTGCAAGGAAAATTATTGCAAAAATGAACAATATTTATTCACAAATGAAATGTACTTAACAAAAAATGACAGACACAAAGCTGTCTTTGTACAACTTTGGAAGAATAAAGATACATGTTTAAAAAAAATCAAAATTTTAGTTTGTCAAAAAAATGATGGATTTTCTTTTTTATACTTGTCCTGGAAAATCACCAATTTGCGTTATAAAATGTTTTGACAAATTCCAGAGTAGAGTAAAGAGAATATAAACAAGAAAGGGGAGACATATTATAAGTATTTAATTTTATATATATTCACTATTTAAAACAATTTCTTGAGATAAACAATTTGACAAAGATATTAGTGATGATCAAGGTCGCCTTAAACATTGCTCTGTACACACAGAGGATAATATTTGTTAAGAAAAAAATCAAGGAAAATTAAAGATTTCATGATTGTGATTCTTAACAAAGATTCTCACTTAAACAAGTTAATTTATATTGTTTCAAAATCCGAGAATACTAGCAAATAATAAAAACCAGAATATTAGATTGAAACATTACAAAATTAAATCCAATAAATGTTAAAAAGGTGAAGATTTGTTTAAAGGACCGTCTTGTATGGCATGGTCAAAATGCAGCTAATTCTGATTGTCAAAGGTGTCCCCAAAGCGTTTATTAGTAAGTTCAAACAGCTCTACAACTCTGTAATAATGGCAGCAAAATAAAATAATGTGACAATTTCTTTTATACTAACAATATAATGTAACGGCGTAGGAGAGAGAAGGTATTGCCTTTCATGGGCTACAAGCTCAAGTTAATATGGCAAGATCTACACTACAACCATCCATTTACTCATATTCACAGATTGAGTGAGCAACTGGAAATCAAACCCAGAAACTTCAGTTTCATAGTCAAATGGTCTATCCACTTAACCACTGAGCCATAACAGCAAAATAACTTATTTAAAACATTTACCACTATGGTTTTAATGAATTGTAAAAAAAATATTTTGATATCTTGTAATTTTTTTAAGCTTTCATTGATTTTTTCCAGGGATCCTTATAGACTCTAAGTAAAAATTGGTTAAAGGAATTGAAAAATAACAAATAGAAATAACTAATGCCCAACTAGATTCTTAATATTTATTTGTTACTAAAGGAATATGAGTCCCGCAAAGAAAATGTTAGAAAATTTTTACAAATAATATATTTAATTGTGGACTAGTGATTTACTTTGTACAATACACATTTAATTGTTTACATCCATTAATAAAACAAAACTTCCATTTAATTCTTACATTTGTAATTACATTGGAAAACTTTCTCTTTTTATAAAAATCAAGAATACACTGTACTTTAGCACAAGAATATAAAAAAGTGAGTGATGTACAAGGGGACATTTCTTCATTCACTAAGTTTCTCACTGCACATACACAAACACATCAGTCTTCATCTTCTCTTAACCCTGCACTTGAATATTTGTTACAACTCGTCCTTCAGATCATCAAGTTGTACATCAGACAGATCGATGTCTTCATCTTGAGGAAGCTCTCCATCTTTACCGTCCCAAGGCGATATTGTTTCAATCTTAGGTAAGGAAGCACCTTTAACTGGAGCAGTGCTGCCTCGGCCAAATGACAAGTCTCTGTTATGGAAACATTAACATTATTAAATATTATCTAAGTAATTTAAACCAATATTATTTTGTTTGCTAAAAAAATATTTTGAACAGAAATGGAATATTTACCAAAAAATAATAACTCATTATTGAAATTCTGAAGACGGAAACAAAACTACTTTTAAAATAGGTGCAAGCAAAATTTCAATAATGAAACCAATTAATAATACTGTTTTGAGTCTGAAATAGGCCTCAACCCTTATCGGATTATCCAGACAAGACTGTCAAATAATAAAAGTAACCAATTCCAGAATTATATAGAGTTTAGATAATGTTTAAAAGCTAAATGGAGATGATTTAACTAACTGTTAGGTGAAAGTAATATCCTCCACCTTGAATATTAAGAAATAATCTATTTATCTTCCTCCAGCTTGTAGGTATTAGTATTTTGTTCTCTACCTTTGTGGTCACTGCTGTAGCATTGTGCCCTCAAATAAAAAAATTCAACAACCGGAATGTGCTGCATCAGTGTAAATTTTGTTTTACACTATTACATCCGGTGAAACACCTTCCAGTTCATAATCAAGATACAAGCAATAAAGTCATCTATCAATAATTGTCAGGATTTAGATGGTTACAGCATATAACTAAATGAAAACAAATTTTAATTCCAACACACACAATTAAAATACCTTAAAAATTCATTGATCCCATCAGTAGAAAATGAACCACGAAGAATAGAATATTTCATTTTCCTTGCATTGAGGACAGCCATAGCTGGATAGCCAAACCCTCCAATTTCCAGCAGTGATTCTAGTTCTGGCTGAGAACCTGCTTCTGACCATACCCACCTAAAAATGTATAAAAGATATAAATTAAAATTCTTTAACTTTGATTTTATACAAAATATTTTACAAATAAAATAGATAACAGTAAGGAATATAATAAAAAAAACCTCACTAGATACGCAATTATAAATTATAATGCTGTTATACATTAAATTAAAAAAATAATTAAGCATCCATTTTTAAGAACAAAATTTAGCTTTTAGATACAGATGATTTCAACTCACCCCCACATTTTCTTCTTGTATTTTTCACCCATGGCTGCAAGTATTGATAAATAATCATTCCTGCAAGCTGACTGACAATCCAAAATATGTGGAAGTATTGATACTACACACAATGGTTTTTCTTCACAAGCTTCTTTCAATACATCATTGTTTATAACCTACACAACAGAGCATATTATTCAAATTGAAATCATAAATGAAGTTTATCTAAATTACCCAAATTTTAACTGTTTGACATTCTTTAATTAGAACACTGGATAAACTAAAGGCAAATTACTTCTTGACAAATTATCTGATCTCTTACTGAAGACAGAATTTAGACAGTTACTAAATAAAATGGGTCTCGCTTTCTTCAATCCAATAAAAAAATCTCAAAATAACCATTGTAGTACTGGATTGGTTTTGGATGTTTTCAAATCAAGTAATGTTTTGGTTCATGATCTCTTGAATTTTTTGGTTTACTAATAGTACCACCAAGAATATTAGAAATCCTTAATTTTAGATTTTTACAGCAATAGGTCTTCTAGTTAAAGAAGGTAAACAAATGTGAAACCGATATTTCTATTCTGCCCTTATACCATTGAAGACATTAATTAATCTAGGAAGTTCACCAGAGAGGTGCATGAGCTTTAAAAGTTATGTTGACATACAACATGACATTACTGAAATAGTTTTTTCCAAAATAAACAAGTAATATAAACAAAATAAGTAAATTCTTACTGAGGTTGTCACAGGAAAAAAATATTTTAGTTACCGTAGAGCACTATTTATGACATTATGGTTAACCATGGCAACAGTTTAAGGTCAATGGAGGTTTCGATGACAACCAGATAGGGGAATAAATTTATACATTTCTTTGACAAATATATTTCACAATATTAAACTAGACTCCACACATTAAGATTCTAAGTTCGAATCCGGCTGGACCCCACAAATTTTATAATATAATTATTGAATAAATATTTTAAATAACTGTATTAACATAGATTGTCATCCACTATAGCTTAAAAAAATTTGAACTTTATCGGATGAATAAAAACTTATTTTATTAACGATTGAAAATTTATACAAGATATATATCAGGAAAGTGTGAGCTAATAGAAGGAATTTAAAAAGGAAACTAACATAAAATGATTAGATATATACATGAAATATTAGTAACTTTCACATATAAGCATACAGCTCTGTATCAATATATAGTGACGAACATCTTTCATGTGTAGGGTGGAATAGGTTAATGCATATTCTTTCAAAGTTATCAACTATACTAACAGTGGAAAAAATATTTTAACAAATTTTTGTCCCTTGAAATATATTTGAGCAGTTGGCTATTTTTTCATGATTGTTTTGGAAATGTGTGTGTGATTTAAGGTAAACAAAACCTTTTAATTTTTCACTAAAGGCAACTAGTAAGATAGTCATAGGCAATGAATCCCATTCTACTCAATATTTGACTTACACTCACTTTTCAAAATTGGTAAGTTATAAAAACGACTTGTTTTACTATTAAATTTTCATTATTTATAATATCATTATTTGAATTTTCATACTGTTATTAATACTGTTGAAAGTAGTTAAATTCTTTTCTAAACCTGTATTATTATTATAAAATACAGCATCCTAATTTTCCACATGAAACAAAAACCATTACGACAGAATAAGGTTTTGCTTTCGATTTTAATATTTGAGTAAATGTATATGACAGTATAAATAAAATTGTTTGCATTAAATTAACAATTTGAAAAAAAAACAGATGACAAATAGAATATAAAGCACTATGCAAAAAAAAAAAAATAATAAAAAATAAATATATATATATATGAAATTAATATATTACTATTGTAAGTAATTTTATCCACCATTAAGTGCAATAATTTTACCTTGAGTGATGAGGCACCTTTCGGTCAATTGACCATTGTCGAATCACTGACCATTGAGTGATTCGACAATGGTCAATTGACCGAAAGGTGCCTCATCACTCAAGGTAAAATTATTGCACTTAATGGTGGATAAAATTACTTACAATAGTAATATATTAACTTCATAAAGTCAGTGCAACGGAAAAACAATGGATAACGTTAAATATCAAGAATATATATATATATATATATATATATATATATATATATATATATATATATATATATATATACATATATGAAGTTAATATATTACTATTGTAAGTATTTTATCCACCATTAAGTGCAATAATTTTACCTTGAGTGATGAGGCACCTTTCGGTCACTTGACCATTGTCGAATCACTGATATTTTTCTGGTGTAGATGTTCGGTCCGTGATATTGGTATTTTTTGACGTTACACGCACTTTCTCTTGATCTGTGTGTATGATGTTTTTATATAGTATGTCTTCTGTGTATGTTGTTTGTAGATTCATTAAATTGTTGTGTATGTTTTTGTAAATGTGGTATTTTTCTAGTGAGTTTAGTTCTATTGGGTTATTATTTATTTCAAGTGTATTATTTTAATGGTGGATAAAATAGTTACAATAGTAATATATTAACTTCATAAAGTCAGTGCAACGGAAAAACAATGGATAACATAAAATATACATATATATATATATATATATATATATATATATATATATATATATATATAAATAAGGAAAATGAATGTTTAATATTGACAAAACTTACTTCTTTAATTTCTGGTGCAGGCACATTTTCTGCTAATTTTTCTAAAGCCCAATTAACGATATCACTAGCTGTTCGTCCTCCATTATAATCCTCTGCTGAGCTCATATCCTTCTTACCTGGAGGGAAGAATTTAATTGTAGGATAACCTTGGACACCAAATCTGCTTGCTTGAGACTGATGCACAGTAGCATCAAGAGCTCCTAATTTTACCTGAAAAATATGAATTCTATAGCCCAACTCATCTTTTTGTGATAATTACTATTGTATGCTATTATAACTATCGTTAACAAGAAGATTATGCAAATATTGATTTTATTTAGTACTTGGATTAATGTGAAGAATTTTGATTTTAGCCCCATATTTTCAGTATTTTCTAAATGTAAAATACTTTTTTAGAAATACAAAGTGTAGAACTTGGTACTAAACCTGAGAAAGTTATAAACGTGATATATAAAGCAATAATTATTATTATGGGTGTATTTCATATCATTAAAATGTATTTTGTTTACAGTAAATGAAGTGAATGTGCATCGTTAGCATAGCATGGAAAGTAATTTATTTTAGTGTAAACAAACTGAAAAAAATCTATTTTTTGAGCGAAACAAGGAAAATTTCTGGAAAGCGATGCTGATGTTTTAATGTACTTCATGGAACTTCGCGCATAAGGACTTCATGTAACACGAGCAGCATTAATCTTAAAAGTCAAAGAAATTGCCATACAACTAGCTTAATTTAAAGCTAGTTGTGGATGGTGTGAAAAACTCATGAAGAGGCAATGTCTGTCATTACGTCATAGAACCACCATTTTGCCAGAAGCTAATTCTGAGGATAAATTGGGGTAATATTAACGTTACGTACTACAATTTCTATTGAAGAAACAATAATACCATCTCAGTCAAATCGGTAATGCTGATGAAATTGCTGGTTTCTTTGACATGCCACAAAATTTCACTGTAAGTAAATAGGGATAAAAACAACTGACCATGAAAAGAGTTACAGTTATGTCAAGTGCCTCTGCGGATGGTACCGCCATATGTAATTCCAAACAGGAAAACTATAGCAAGAGAAACGTTCTGTTGTCACGTAATTGTTCGAGCACAAAAAAATGCCTGGGTGACGAACGAACTTATGATAGATTGGTTAGAGTGTGTGGGGGAGTATGGATCGGGTGGGCTTCTCAAGCAAGAACGAATGATGGTGATGGATGCGTTTTGTGGTCATTTGGCACATAACATTAAAAGAAAATTGACAAATGAAAAATGCGATTTAGTAATAATTCCTGGTGGCATAAGCCAGTTACAGTCACTTGATGTTGGGGTTAATAAATCCTTTAAAGCTCGTATTCGTCCAATATACAATCAGTGGTTGGATGAACATGACCATCCCCTCACACCAACAGGCAAAATTAAACAAGCTTCAGCAGCTACGATAGTGTAATTGGTTTCTAAAGCCTGGAAATATTCGCCCCCGGCAATCACCATTAAATCCTTTTTAAAGTGTGTTTGTTGATTGCGTTGGATGGGTCTGAAGGTGATGTCCTGAGGGCGGTACAAGGGAATCCGATTCAAAATCTGACTGATGTAACTGTCAACGACAACGAAACAATGTAGATCAAACAATGCAATTAGAAACCTAACGAGACTACTTAATGGTATTTAATGATGACTAGTTTTTATGAACTAATCTAGAACTTGGTTTTGTGAATTACTACTGTGAAATGTTACTGTGTCAGGTTGTACTTTAATGTTAATTATTGTTTATGGGCCTACCTAAAATAGATTTTCCTACTTCCATTTTTGTATTTCTTACCAAAAACCATTTCCTAAATACATAGTAAAACATTGGTGGATCTTAAATTCGATGTTTTTATTTTTTCCCAAAAATCGGTTCTTAAAACAGGGTTTGTCTGAAATTCCAGAGCGTCTTAAATTCAAAGTAATACAGTATTTCTTTTTAGGCGAGACCAAGGCAATTGACTTTAGACGAGCTCAAAAATAATCGGCTGCAATTGAATGATGGTTATGGTGGCTGTAATATTATTAATGCCAAGAGACCTGAGATTTTGATATCAGAATTGTTCCTCCAGATAAAACATATAAAATAAAATGTTTTAGTGGAAATTTGGCTAGGATAACTGTTTTTGACCATGCTTACAAAATGGAAATGAAAAAAGAAAATTGACAAGTTACTGGTAATACAAGGCCATTTAAAAACATTTAAACCATATCTGTTTCCTGAAAAACAATCTTGGATGACAAATAACCTTCTAGAAAACAAGGCGTAGCTATGAAATCTACAACTAGAACACAAATAATAAAAACTTCTGTTGCTTATAGACAAGAGTCCTGTGCATTTTACACTTGACAATATGACAAAAAAATCAGTATTTTTTCCTGCAAACACTATGTGTAATTTCAAGATATAAACCAGGGAGTTTAAATATAATTTTAATAAATTATTATTGCTAAAAATTTTTGAATATATTGACAAAACAAATTTTCAGTATGAATTTGCAAGGGTAATTTGATGTATTCTCAAGGCTTTGAAGCTAAGTAACAGAAAACAAACAAAATGTGCTTTTAGCGAACAATGCAAAAATTTTTTCAACATGCAGGACTTATCTGGAAGCAAAGGATAGGTGGTATATTGAAAAATAAAGATCTATATAGATATGGAGAATTAATTATGATTCATGCAAATTGGATGTATATACCAATATTAACAATGACATTAGTGAAAAGAAATAAGGATATTTATTTTATTTCATTCTGTCATATTTCTTTTTGTGTTTTCTCTTTGATTGACAAAGACCACTGTGTGGTTGAAATATATCATTGGTTAAGTGCTTTTATGTGTTTCTATTTCAAGACTACAGAGTGGACTGTTACCAAGATAAGTCTGTCAGTCTCCTAGTCCAAAAAATCTATATATATATATCTATATGAAGTTAATATATTACTATTGTAAGTAATTTTATCCACCATTAAGTGCAATGATTTTACCTTGGTGGATAAAATTACTTACAATAGTATATATATATATTCTTGATATTTTACGTTATCCATTGTTTTTCCGTTGCACTGACTTTATGAAGTTAATATATTACTATTGTAATATTCTTGTATTTGAATAACCTTGTTTTAAATATATATATATATATATATATATATATATATATATATATATATATATATATATATATATATACAGTCAACTCCCGATTATCCGGGATGATTACCGGCAGGGCCGTCACGGATAATGCGAAATCACGGTTAGAACAAATGTCATAATATCCACAGCCCTACTTCTACCCAATGACTGTAAAAACAGCTGATAAGTAGTACCCCCTCCTGTTGTACCGTCACTACTGTACAGTTCGTTTTGATCAGAAGCAACGCATAGACTGACCACTGAGGAAGGGTAGTGTTTACGTTCGACTCGAGCGATCGCGTAATTCCGCGAATTCGGCGTTCGGATTTATTCACCAAAAAACGGCCGCTCGCGCTCGGGGTTATCGAACCTCCATGCATCACGTTCGATGCTTCGATGTGCTCTGATCTGATTGGACGTTGGAGATAACGCGCAATTAGGGATTCGCGTCATAGAACCGCGTGAATTTATAAAAGGACAACAAGAAATATAACGTAAACTCAGACATGCTGACCGAAACTCTGCCCGCGAGTGCGCGTCGCGCGGAAACAGGTAGGAAGGATTTAGGAAACGGGGTGGCGACTGCGGGCGAGTTGACAGTCTATAAATTATTCCGTAAAGGTAACTGTACGCCCCAACGACCGCCCGCGCTCGCATCAGTCCGCCGCGTTCACATTTGACTCCTCCCGCCCCACTGCTTCAAGTGGAGCTGACGATCCCGGTTGATCCGCAACCCGGTTGATGCGATCCCGGATAATCGGGAGTTGACTGTATATATATATATATATATGAAGTTAATATATTACTATTGTAAGTAATTTTATCCACCATTAATCACTCTGTGATTCGACAATGGTCAAGTGACCGAAAGGTGCCTCATCACTCAAGGTAAAATTATTGCACTTAATGGTGGATAAAATTACTTACAATAGTAATATATTAACTTCATGAAGTCAGTGCAACGGAAAAACAATGGATAACGTAAAATATCAAGAATATATATATATATATATATTTTATCATTGTTTAAGTGCTTTTATGTGTTTCTATTTCAAGACTACAGAGTGGACTCTTACCAAGGTAAGTCTGTCAGTCTCCTAGTCCAAAAAATCTATATATATATATATATATATATATATATCACTTTCACTTATGTACTTAAACAAGAATCTTACTTGGTATTTATGCGAGCTAACTTTCAATGACTGGTCGTGCCATCATCCTCGGGCATACTGAACAGGGCTGTTGTAGACTGCGAGCTGAGTGGATTTCCCGTTGACCTTGGTGTACCGTTATGTTCTATTTTTAGATTCACTGCACTGTGCGAGTTTTTAAAGTTTGTTTTGGGGTTAATATTGTCTATTAGATTGAATAATTTATCGTTTTGATTTTATTTGTATTTGTTCGTTAATGATATTATTTTTATTTTTATAAATTTCTAGTTGTTCCCAGATTGTCATTTTGAGGCCTTTTTGAACCTCTTTTTATTAGGTGTACGTTTTTTAATGTGGGGAATGTGTGTTTGTTTTCTCATGTATACAAGAAAACAGTGTTGCATAACTACAAATATATATATATATATATTTTTTGGACTAGGAGACTGACAGACTTACCTTGGTAAGAGTCCACACTGTAGTCTTGAAATAGAAACACATAAAAGCACTTAAAAGCACACATAAAAGCACATATATTTATTTTATTTCATTCTCTCATATTTCTTTTTGTGTTTTCTCTTCGATTGATAAAGACCACTGTGTGGTTGAAATATATCATTGTTTAAGTGCTTTTATGTGTTTCTATTTCAAGACTACAGTGTGGACTCTTACCAAGGTAAGTCTGTCAGTCTCCTAGTCCAAAAAATCTAAATAATCTTTACCAACCAAAACTAACCTAAAAAATATATAAACTATATATATATATATATATTTGTTATTTTAATAAAATTAGTTTCTTTTTCCCACACTCAAGTGTCCTTTTAACATGTTTGCTACCAAGCGGGCGTTTGGTTTCTCAATAGACTGGCGGTAAAAATTCAATCTTTCCATACATACCCCGTTAATGTGGGTTCGACCTTCATTACAGACCAAAAGTGGAATGTTGTTGTAATAAGTTATTATATTACATAAAAACACTACAAGTATGTTTGTTGAATGTATATTTTGGTTTTTGCTGTTTTCTAGGAAGGTTCATATATGAGCCGGTCAGTCTATAGCACGAAATCCTATCTAAGATCGAGCGTCCACGTGAGAGCTATTACAAAGGCTCACATAACACCCAACTAACTTGTCTTGGCTAGTCATGCTAAACAGAATGCTTATATAGGCTTATGTATCAAACAAATTCAGACAATATAAATATTATTGTAAAATATGTTTACATTTGATTTCTAAACAGAGTACAGAATATTTACAAACGCACCAAGCACTTTTGACATGTTTACATCTTTTATGACAAACAGTGTACCAAATATGAGCCGCCAATCCATTTTAACAACCCCGAGCGGCGCATATGTGAGTTGGCTGATCTATACTAATAGTTATTTTGCGGTAGAGAATGTGTAAAAAAGGTTTTGGTTAGACTTTTGTTCTTACCTGAGATCCTCTATGAGTACACTAATAAGTCATTAGCCCTTCCAATACTACATAATTATAGATGGTGGGTGATTTAAGAAAGTAATTGCTAAACAGTATAATATTATTTTGCCTACATTGTACAGATAACACACATATTATTCTGTCACCACCGCAGTTGGGATGATTTTTTCTCAGCATGATATTTTTAGGTAGCAAATTCTTGTATGGACATATCAAGTTTTGTTTTCTCACATGTATGAAGAATTTTTTAATTACACTTTTGATATTAACTTGGCAAAAAACCACTATTTACAGATATTTTTGCTAATTACCTAGTGTGAAACACGTCTGCTGAAAAATATCAGTAAGTAGTGGTTTTTTGCCAAGTTAATAATAGAAGTGTAATTATAGAAAAACCTCAAGACGTACAACAGAAAAACTGCAAACTTTTAAAAGTTTAAGTTTGTAAGATAAAAATTAAACTAATATTATGAAACCTTGATTTGTATTTGTGCTTAAAACAATAAGGAACTGAAACTAACCTTTCCTTTAAGTTGTGTAGCAGCCTCTTCCCAATGAGGTGCAAGATTTTTACAGTGACCACACCAAGGTGCAAAAAATTCAACTAACCACATGTCTTCTGATTCCAAAACCTTCCTTTCAAAATTACTATCTGTGAGTTCTATTACATCATCTGGATTTCCCTAAAAATAAATACAAAACATCAACTCATGATTAAATTTATAATTTTTTTAAAAATAAATGTAATATTTTAAAAAATATGCCAGAGCAAAAATATAGTATATAATATTATGTTGTTCATTGGTAAACTAATACTCTAATGGTTTTAGATTACATAGGTCCAACTCATTACAAGAGAAAATTTGAATCCTTTGGTCAAAAGAACACATACACACGGTTAATATTGCAGTTTTTATGATATATAAGAAAACAATTTAATATTTATTACACGTGTAAAAGACAAGTCCTTAGTATCAGACTTAATAAATAAAGAATGTATGGTAATCTTAGTTTAGTTTAAAATCTAAATGAATTTTGACATTCTAAATAAACAAAAAAGTCTAGATTACTCTAAGACATGTTTAAACAGAAATGTCTTGGGAAGGATTTTACATGAGTTTGTTGAAAAGGCGAAAGTCCAAATGTAGTTATGTTACATTCAATTTATATCAATAAATGATTTATAAATGATAAACAATTAAAATATCTGAAATATAATGCAAATAAAGGATATAGAAATAGTTAAACATGTGTAATAGCTAGGTTTAAATCTTATTAAAATTATATTTGTAATGTTAGGGATATGTCAAAACATGCGCTAGATGTGAGATGAGGATAGAAATCAAAATAAACAGTGTTCTGGAAGTGTTTGAAGCAGGGTCTATGGTGTCATGTGAAAAAAATAACAGGACAAAATCCTTACAACACATTAAAACCATCGAACAAGTATATAAATACACGGAATTTTAATTAAATTAATAAGTGCAATAATAAATAAAATAATTATTTTTAAATTGACTTCTGGTGATAGTTTAGTTCAAGGTGTAATGAAATAGTCAACCGGTATACTAGGAACACGGACTCGGTGGCAGTATTGCAGAAGGGAGCAAGGTTTATACTGCCATTTCCGCAATAGAAGTACCCACGGAAGTTTTAATTGGACATTAAGAATCGAAAGAAACTGTCCATAGACAGAGGGAATATGTTGTTGGGTATTAGTTGGAAGTTTTTCCCTTCTCGATCATCAGCTACATGGCAATATACATCAAGACGCTGCAAAAGACTATTACTTTGCCGATAACCTCAATTTCTCAAAATTTTTAAAACACTTTTATATACAGTATGACTCACAATTAAACTAATAAAGTGTCTTGGAGCTCACCTTCACTGGAAGAAACTTGCATCTAAAAATGAATGTACGCTTTTCAAAGCTAACTATGTATGTGCAGTAAAACCCCTATGAAATAATAGGGGTGGAATCATTTTGGATAGGCAATGATAACTATTTTAAGGTATATTTCTTTAAGTAAAACACATAAAACCTGTTTTACTGTAAACATAACAGTAGTTAAACTAATTTTAAAAATACTTAACCAAGTGAATACATAAATGCTTATGTGCTGACGTGTTTCAAAACATTTGTTCCTTTTATGAAACTAACCCTCTACTGGTGGCATCGGTTAGGTATAAAGGCTCTAACGGGAATGGATTTATGACTGTGGAATGGGGTGGGTTGTGTCATATAATAGAAAAGGCTGTTGGCTTCAAAATGTGTGTGATAATTTAATACATTTTCTTTATCTGTTGCGTAGTGTTTCTATATTTCTTATTTTTCTAAAGTTGTTAGTTTATTACTTTGTATTAATGTGTGTAGAACATTTAAATTAGTGTGTATGTCGGTGTGTGTTGGGTGTTTTTAAGGTGTTTTACGTAGCTGGATTTAGGGTATGTTTGTTTGTTTTTTTGGGTAATGTGTTCTTCTAAGCGTGTATAGAATGACCTGTCGATTTGGCCGATGTAATAGCTGGGACAATCGTTAAAAGTTAATTTGTAAATACCTGAGAGTTTGTATTTGTCATTTTTTTTGAAAAGGTTGTATGTGCTGTCTTAAATCGTTTGTTGTTTTGTAGGATATTTGGTAATGGGGTTTTTTGAATGTGGAGGCTATTTTGTGTGTTTTGTGGAAGGTAAGGGATATGATTTGTTGTTTTTTGTGTGGTTTGTCTGCGTGGCCGTTTAATGGTGTTTATGTTTAATTTTCCTGAGTATGATGTCTATGAGTGTGTGTTGGTAGTCGTTTTGTTGAGCAATGTATTTTATGGTATTAGTTCTTCGTCGTAGTCTTTCTGTAGCATTGGTATATTGATTAAGCGGTGTAACATATGATTAAATGCAGAGTGTTTGTGTTGTGTGGGGTGATTATATGTATTATGTATAACAATATCGGTAGTTGTTGGTTTTCTGTATATTTTGAAATTATGTCTGGTGTTGTGTTTGGTGATGGTAAGGCCTAGAAAGTTTTCTTCTAATTCGAGGGTAAGTGTGAAGTTTTGGGGTATGGTATTAAAGTAATTGTGTAGTTGTTTGATTTGCCGTTCTATAATATTAAAATGTCATCTACATATCTATGGTAATACATTATTTTATGAGTGTGATTATTGTTCTGTAGAATGTATTGTTGTTCGATTGTAGAGGGTTCGTAAAAGGAACCAATGTTCTGAAACCCATCAGCAAGTAAGCAATTATGTATTCACTTGTAAATTCAAGATGATTACTTCAAGCATCAACTATAACAGTAGTTGTATTTTGTAACAAGACAACAATGATGTCTCCCTCCTCCCCTTTTTGCGGAGGATGTTTACCACATAGGCGTATGAATCACAGGACAGACCAATTTGACTGGCTTTGTCATAAGTCGTGCCTTGCGGCAGTCGGTTCTGCGTTATTTAAAGACATTTTCGATACTTGACTGAGTGTTTCGGTTCAGTGAAGTACAGATAAGAGGGGTTTTACTGTAGCTAATTTATTTGTAACTAATATAAGAATAGATGTCACATCTATTGTTATACAGTATTCAGTGGAAAGTACAACAGGTTAGATGGTACAACTGGTCTATAGGCAGGAAGCTTTCTTTTAAATGGGTATGC
Organism: Prosapia bicincta; assembly: GCA_036971475.1. NCBI lineage: Eukaryota > Metazoa > Arthropoda > Insecta > Hemiptera > Cercopidae > Prosapia > Prosapia bicincta. Next base: position 112,898,864 of record JBAIZL010000001.1, on the reverse strand, counting down.
TGCTCCTTAGGAAACCATTTTAAGGAAACAGACAGTTTTCTAATCCCTAAAATTTTTGTAATTCCCAACTGCAAAAATCTTGAACCTGCCATTGTTTACACTTGAAAAATTTTTGTTTTAAATAGTAAATTTTAAAAAGAGATGCTCAATTTTAACATGTGCTAATATTTACATAAGCATATTCATAGAATTATGCATTGCCTGAGATTTTTTTAAAACAACAATTGTATAGAGATATATTATGAAAATAATTATATTCAGAAATGAGTTGAGAACTTTACCTTAGTTCCAGAACTTCCACCTCCTCCGCCACCTGACTTTACTCCCATTTGAGCATAGACTTTAGTCTTAAGAGATGATAGAGCTGAGTCCACTAAACCTTGTGCAGTTCGAGGCCCATTGTAGTCGTCAGGCTTATTTTTGTTTGAACCAAATATCTTTATTGTTGGGAAACCTCGTACGCCAAACCTTCCTCCTAATGATTTGTGCTCATCCGCATTTACTGCTCCAACTTTGACTACACCCTGAATAATACAAATTGATACTTAACAGAAGTTGAAGGATTAAATGACTCTAGGATTTATTTGTTCACCATGGAGTATTTAAAAAGTGTTGGTATTAAAAGTTATAATATTGAAATAATATTTATGGGTATTTAACCATCCTACACTTACAAATTTGAACAACAAGTTAGAGAGCTCTATCAACTTCTAATAAGAAAATAATATAAACACTGAAATACAGTAAACTCCCGATTATCCATGGAATAGGGTGGCCCGGCAACGCCGGATAACCGAATTCCCCGGATAATCCGCTATGAACAAAGAATACGCAAAACGATCGATAATAAGTTACACAAATAATGACCCCGGTTAATGCAATTCACAAATAATCTTCAGAGGACAAAATAAATAGAGAAAATAATTTAAAATGTCGATGTATTTGACGGATTATAACATGTACATTTATATGTCTTAACTATTTACAATACGTACATAAGTAAGTATGTATGTACATATGTAATTTCCTTTACACATAATACAAAAAAATCTGTCACTTTTGTTTTTTTTTTTTTTTTGTGAGCATTGATTTAGCTTTAATGTGAGATCTAAGTTTCTTGAGAACCATTTTGTCGCAGTGTCTACTTGTGTCACAAAGCCATAAAGATCGATAATGTATACGACAGACATGGATAATGCATATGTCACGTCCTACACTATTTATAGTCGAGATTAGCTGACATTTGTTTACAAGCTTATGATATACGCATTAGGTTTTCGGGCCTCCAAGCATTTTGACATTGTCTCTTATATACAGTAGTCTGCTCGCCCTTTTATTTCCCTTTCAATATAAAAATTAGTACGTACATATCTATTCCCTTCATCTTCACTTCTATTAAGCCTATTTATGCCGTAATTCACCGTTTGGAAATTTAAACACATGAATCTGATTGGAATAAAAATTGAATATTTGTAAAATAATGGCAGACCCCGGATAATCCGCAAACCGGTTAAACCGCCCACGGATAATCGGGAGTTTACTGTATGTTGAAAAACAAACATGTTGATATTAACACAATATTTTAAATTTGTATTTCAATCTATTTATTTTGTTAAATAATTAGGTTCTCCAGGTGTTAATAAATAATATTATTACAATAATGTTATTAATGTAATTTATTGCTATAATAATGTTATTATTATTGTTATTACTACTTCAAAAGTACTGAAAAACTGAAAATGGAATACCATGAGTTTTTAAATTGAATTAACGTAACAATTATTCGTGAAGTCCTAAAGCTAATAAGTTTTTTGTTATTCTTTCTATGTTTAAAAATTTTTAAACAAACTTGAAAGACTACAAAATTTAATAAAATGTTAAAAAAACTAAAAAACAAAAAGAGTAACAGAGGCTCAATAAATACTGACCTATTTTTAACCTCAATAAATTCAAGCAACTGAGAAATTTATTAAAAATAAAAACCCCAGTTATATTTAAAATGATTCTGTTTTAAAGATTAGCAATTATTTTTATCTTTCCATAAAACCTATATATCCTGGCAATAGGGAGAGGGATTATACATATCAATTAAGCCACCCTTAAGTGAGACTCTTTATTTTAAATATTCACACAATAAAACTTTGCCCAGACATTCCCACTTAACCTATTTGCTACTAAAAATTTGTATAATCTGTACCATAAACACTTTTTTACGCTTCATATTTCAACCAGAAAAACTGAACAGATGTAATCATGTTGAGAGACCCTATATATTGATATTTGGGGCACTGAAAATTATCTGTTGCCAGTGACCCAGTCTCACCACTAGCAAACATTTAATGACTCATTATATGTTCCACTGGAGCACTGTACTCAGCATCCCACATTTCAATATCATTGCACATCTAGTGTTTATTATAACGACATATAAAAATATTTATAGTTTTCTGATTCGCATGTAGTCATGTTAATTGTTTGTCACAATTTTTTAAGCAGCTTACTGTAATCAACTGAATAGTTAGTTTCTGAACCGGGTATATGATTCTTTTTACGTATTCAGGCAGGAAAGATCTTATGATGTGAAGCCAAAATTTATAAAGTTAATTTGATTTAAATACAAATTGTTCAAAGTATAAGACTTTAGTATAGCATTTGTAGTACATGTACACAAATTTTGTTTGTACCATTGAACTGTTTTACGCTCAGAATATGATTTGTTCTGTCAACTCCATTTATGTGAGCACTGTACAAGCACAAGGTCTCGGCAGGGCGAATTGCATCCAACTTTATATGCGAACTTATTGCAATCAGAACAGCCTTAGAAATCTACCTTACATGGCAGGAAGTGCTAACTCCGACGGTATTGTTGTGTTCTCGGATTGCAGATCTGGCCTTGAAGCCATCAGAGAGGGGAAAACTAGGCTCACTCAAGAAATCACTTCTCTTATGTTCTCCATTGGTGCAATGGGCAAATCATGTACCCTTCAGTGGATCCAGGCTCATGTTGACATCGAAGGAAATGAGGTGGCAGACTCCCTTGCCAAAGAAGCCAGAACACTCGAGCCTGTAGCTTCATCTACTACGGTTTTTGATGCCAACGCAGTCGCAAAACAAAGGCTCTGCACAAACCCAAAGAAAAAATTCTCGCTGCCAGAATTCAATTACAGCAGAGAAATTACAACAGTAATAACAAGACTAAGGACAAAGCATTTTAAGGGCATGAAGATCCTGCCCGATGGTTCCAGAACATATGAAGATTGCAGGCACTGCCCAGGCACGCAACTGGACCCCAAGCACCTTTTCAGCTGCCCTTCCATTGTTCGTGCCCTCTTCAAAATAGACAATGACTGCAGTATGGATACTTTGTACTCGAATAGCGCCATTAACATAGACAAGGCTGTGATTCATGCATTTGGCAATATTTAAATTTTACCCATTTGCCATACACGACAACAACAACAACAATAACTGTACTTGACGATTTCGAGTGTCAAGTACTTTTTTTACAGTTATATCTTTTAGCTATGAAGGTAATTTTCATGCTCAGTAGAAAAGTAATAACATAGAATGCCTGTTCATCCTGTTTATAACACGAATAATTTCATCTTGCTTAAGATTCAGTTGGTATATCCTTTATTCCAGTTGGAATATTTGTGATCTAGCCTTAGCGCCCCAGTGAAATAAGTCTTATTTGCAAGAAGCCTAGATGACAAACTGTCTGTTATCAAAGTTGTCAATATAAACTGCATGACAGTTTCCAAGCTTTTCTTTCAGTAAGTGTATAACAATTGTTTCTGTATGGCCTACCTTTCTACCTACAATTTAGAGATCAATATAAACAAAAATTTTAAAATTACATTAGCTTATTTACATATCATGTTACGGTTTCACATTATATAAATCTCTCCTGTCTGTATTATATTGACAGAAACTTAAAAACAAAGATCTGGGTTTGTAATATCATATTTCGTTTCATTCTATCATCAGTTTAAAGTCAGTACTATTATGAATTTACAACTATCGAAAGAAGTTGTAAGTGGTTCTTCCTAAAACAGAATAATCGAAGAAAAGTGCATTTTCAATAAGTGAAAAAATTGATATTTGAAAATACTTTATTTAGGTATTTGTAGTAATTTGTAATGAGTAATTTCAAAAAGCCTATTTATGTTGTAATAATACAGGATTACAATATCATACATTTAGATACAATACTTTAGTTGCTAGGCTGAAATGTTTGTAGATTATATACGAGAATTCCACAATTACTTGTAGTAATAACTTAAGGAGGAGATTCCTACCTAAGCCATCATATTGGTTCAGTTCCTTGAAAACAAACTTAATGAGTTTACTGTGCATTCCATCATATGTCTATACACAATGTCATCATTATATACATTATGAGGGGTCAAAATATGAAGGGTTTCAGTTTTTAGGAACCTATATGTTATGTAGGTTTCAGTTGCAAAAATAATAGGTAGGTAACATGTGTGAGACATGAGTTTACATGTGTGGAGTAGAGTTATATCTCAAATAAAAAATATACTTTTTAAAAAACTACAAAATATTCTAAAAACAGTACAATTTTACATGTAAAACATCGTTTTAAAAATGAGTATAACGAGATACTGTTATAAATATTTCAAAGTTTATTGCAGTTTTCCAATTTTTATTAGCGGTTTATTTTATTATACTTCAGCCTATTAAAAACTCACCTTTAGAGCAGCTGCTGCTTTAGAATATTCACCAACCAACTGTTGGCAGTGTCCACACCATGGTGCAAAAAATTCAACAATCCAAATATCATCGCTCTGAACAACTAATCTATCAAAATTTGAATCTGTTAAATCAACTACATTTGAACTTGGTGAATACAAACTCTGCCCAGAAGAAACAAAAATACAAATGCCTGAAAATGGTAAAAAAAAAGTAAATATAACACATCTTTTAAGTTAAATGATACAAAAATATTATTGAAAAAAATGTTTTTGATCAAGTTGATAACATCTAATGTAATAAACAATAATTGAGCATGTCTCAACAGACAGCAACAAAGTATTTCAATTCGACGAGCTGAAGTTTCCCGATTTATCAAAATTATTCTGTGCTGCTTCTACCTCCTTCAGAATATTGAGTGACTTTATATCAGGAAATGTGAGACTTTATATTAGGAAAAATGATAAATTTTACTAATTTTAAAAATACTCAACTAAGTGAATACGTAGTTGCTTACTTGGTGACGCGTTTCAAAACATTTGTTCCTTTTACGAAGCTAACCCTCTACTGGCGGCATCGGTTAGGTGTAAAGGCTCTAACGGGAATGGATTTATGTGTCAGTAAGTAAGCAACTACATATTCACTTAGTTAAGTATTTTTAAAATTATTTTAATCAGTGAATTCATGATGATTACATCAAGCAACTTCGATAAATTTTAGTTTATATTGTTTCTTGTGTATTTGTAAAGCATATATGTTTTTCAGTTTTTAAAATATTTTTGTAATGTCAGAATCAAGTTGTATTACATTCATAATGTTCTGAGGACTTTCTACATTGCAAGGTAAGATTTGTATTGCAATGCCATAAGTAATAAATAATTTTGTTTCATTAGCTAGCAATACAATTAATTGATATGAAAATAGTTTTTAGTACTAAACCAAACTAAACTGTTTAAACTAAACTATTTAAAGGAATCTCATAATACTTTTAGTTTTCAAGTTCACTATTATATAACGATAAACCTTTATTATACAATGCTACTATACATGGGCCTATAAACAAGTAATTACATAAATCGACACACATTGGTCATAAAAGAGCTTTTTTTTACTTTTTCTGATTTATAAATATTATTGTTTTAAAACTGTTCTTTAAAAAAATATGCTTTTATTAAATTTGTTGTAAATTTACTCTAAAATTTAGTAATACTAATTAATTTTTTTTTAAACTTTCAGCTAGAGATTTTGAAATGTAGAAAGTATTTCAATAGCAAACATTTTATGGATATCTTTATTGGTAGATATTTTAAAAAATAGAAATCAAGGTCTAGTAAAAAAAACTTAAATAAGCTATTTTCTTCTACAAACTACAATAAATCAACAATAAATAAACAAAACAAGTTAAACTAAAAACACATTTTTAAAATTAAGAACTGGGATTTCTTTTCTTTTTATATTTGTTATTAAAATTCACTTATCCGAGTGATTTTAAATATTGCAAAGCATAAATAACTATTAAAACGTATGTTAATAATCACCTTAGAAATATGACATTTAAAAAATTTAATTAATTTACCCAGTGATTCTTCGGCAATTTCTATGTTTGACCACACTACTATACAGTATTACTAAAGTTTAGAGTTAGTAGTCTTAATGACGTTTTTTTAATTACTTATTTTAATGTGTAGAACACGAATATTAAATTTTTTTTTGCGGAGATACGGATTTTTTCACAGTTTAAATCTCTAATTTCATGTATAGCGTAAACATGTCTTATTATTGATATTGTTTGAATTTTTTTTTTAATTACTCATTTTAATGTGTAGAACACAAATATTAACCTTTTCTGCGGAAAATACGAAAATTTAATTTTTTTGCACATTATTAATATTAGTCTGTAATAGCATGTATAGCGTGAACCGGCCACGCAGTAGCTACAGCACACTGAACTATGTCAAAGTCAGTTATTTTAATACTAAACTTAAAATTTAAATATTTAACTTTCGGTTATAATTTTATACATTACTATATAGCTACATTAAATATACCTATGAAGTATCCAGTCAGGATAGATTTGGTTATAATTTTCTGCATCAACAATAATTATAAATATTTACCAAAATTACAATCAAATCTATCCTGACTGGATACTTCGTAGGTATACTTTAATATAGGTAGATAGTAATGTTGAATAAAATTATTACCATATCTATCCTGACTGGATAGTTCGTAGGTATAATCAGGTAGATAGCAATATTGAATAAAATTATAACCAAATCCATACTGACTGGATACTTATAGGTATATTTAAATATAGGTACATAGTAATGTTGTATAAAATTACAACCAAATCTAGACGTAGTGCAGTGCGCTATGGTTTCGCTATAGTGCCATTACAACCTAACATTTAAAATGTGAAAAAAAATAACTTTCCGTATTTTCTGTGAAAAAAGTTGATATTCGTGTTCTACAAATTAAAACAAGTAATTTAAAAACAAAAAAAATTAAAAAACCTATGTCATTCAGACTATATTTTTACCAAAATCTTTTCTTTTATAATAACATTATTTATGACACAATAATACTTGTCAAAGCCTAGGTTTACAAAGATTTTCTCTATCCTTACACAAAGAGATACTAAATAAATGATTTTGAGTATTAGAAACTATAAATAGTAATAATTTGAGTATAATCCATAAGTAATCATTTGAGTAAATAAGTGAAAACTATTAACTTACTTGGTGACGTGATTCAAAATAATTGTTTCAATGATGAAGCTAACCCATTTAATCGATTGTTTCGAAATGCACAAGCAAATTAAGTTTTCATAAATAATGGTTAAAATGTATCTTAATTAGTCTTGCATATATGACTTTTTTTTAAAATACGACAAAAGAAAGGCAATCAATTCTTCACAAATTTCCTTACAATGTTACATAGCTTTATTAAAAATGTAGTTTCTTAAATCCAGTATTCCATAAACACAATGAATAAGTTGGCTTATGACCAATATATGTAAGCCTATGCTGAGAAGTATTTTAGCTTATGTCATAAATTTAATTGTGTTGACATTGTTCCAAATATATCTCAAGTGAATAACACTTTGTATTTAAACTGTGCCATACTCATATAATAATTTAATATAATATGTTTTATTGAGAAAAATGAGATACACAACTTTCCTCAAAGAAAACAAAAAATTTCTTGTGGATATCATCCTTTTTGGTGGTTTTGAACAATTTTCCAAAATATCGTAGGTGTCCGGGCTTGGAAATAACTAACTATTTTTACATCATGTTTGCTCATCTCAACACGTAGGTGAGATGTGAATGTTTGTAAGATGGCTGTATTTTATTGTATTATAAGCTAGCAATCTGATTTAATTTTTTTGAATTTTATCACTGCTGAATTTTTTTGAATTTTATCAATAGTTTGAGACACTTAAATCACTAGTTCTGGTTTATAATGTATTATCAAGTGAAAAGGAAAATGCTGGCTAAGTTATTATCAACATTAGTGTATTCTTCCAACGAAAGCTTATAACAAATAGTTATAACAGAGCTTAACAAATAGTTATGCTTTATTATGTAGGTTTGTTTTCAGGCAAAGAACACAATAAGCCTTCCAAGCTCTATTAAATATTAGAAATAAAATAATGTTTACTGTTACACAAAACAATTATTTGGTGGTAATTAAAAAACATACTTAAAACATCCCAAATTGTATTAAATAAATACCAGTTTCTAAATGAAATTAAACATAACTCTATCTAAAATAAAAGAATCAAGAAACACATATGTCAAGAGTAACATAAAATTAAAGAAAAAATGCTAGGTTAATTGCAATTAGTTGTGTGAAACAATTTTTTGTTGTAAAACACTCACTGAAGTGATTACATTTTTAGTTTATAATTTGAGACTTACCTATTATATGTAACAAAACTCTTCTATTATGTAGCATTTTTAAAAGTCTATTTGCTTATTACACGTACTGGATAGCCAATGTCTGATTTAAGAGTAATAAAAACTTAAAATACCGGTAGATTGATTTTATCAAAACCGGGAAATATTTTTGAAAAGATATAGTTTTAAAAAGTATAAGATATTAGTTTTACTTTACAAACATATTTCAAACGCTTAATTAATGATGTATTCAATAATTGTAATATATTTTATTCACTATCACATAAAACACAACAACCGAAACTAAACCTAAAATATCAGTAGCGCTTTATAGTTTTGGGAATACGTAGGCCTGTTGTATTGGATCGTGGAGCATTCTTATTGGGCCAAGTTTTCGTTTTCTTCTTATTCTTCTCTGTCTTCCATGGCTGACATATATATGAGTATTTGTAAAAAATTAATATTTGTGAATAGTTTCCAAATATATAACAGCTATTATGAAAACTAACATATAATAATTGTAGAAATCTTAAGGTATTATCCGCTATGTGTCGTAGCGAGATTACCACCATATATTGATTATTAGTTCCATTTATATTAACTATGGGCTTGTAACATAAATTGCTGCTTCTTATTTATTACAATAAAATGAAATAAAATACACTTTTTACTGTAAAATAGAATAATGTATTAATAGTGTAATTTAAATGATATTAATAGATTTTATTCTAGAATCACAGTAGCATTTCATTGTAAACAATGTTTTTTTGTGTAACGACTTTAATAATCGTTTATTTTCCCCTGTATGCTTTGGTTTTCTATTTTATATGCTACAATCACAATAGCATTTCTTTGAAAACAATGATTTTGTGTATCTACTTCATCGTCGTTTATTTTCTTTTTGAATCTTAATTCTCTTGAGGCGATCTTGCTGTATTAAAAGCTACATATAATTATTCTTGACTGAATATTGGGTTTCCCAATCGATACCAATTTTTTCAAAAGTTTGTTGTTATTGCAAAGGTTAGCCTTATTGGAAATTGAGTCCTAACGAATGATGAAGGCATATTTTTATCTGCTGTTAATAGTTTTATTCTTGGAAGAAATACTGCTTAACTTTTGTTTATGTCAGTAATTATTTCCAAGAATAATGATTTTTCGAACATAGCTTTCACAATTAGTCTTACTCCTTTTACCAGGCCAGAAGACATATTCATATAATTCACTATATGGAGGTTCGGAGAATAGAGGTCTGAGATATACCAATAAATCTGGTATTGCGCCTTAAAAGTATAAGGACCATTGCGAGGTATATCTTTAGTGCATAGCAAAGTTATATTTTCGGATATTGTCAATAAAATGTCTACTGCTCAACATTAAATATTGCAATTCTAGGTTTATTCTGGGCAGTGGTAATGAAGCGACTGGCGCTTAGCTAAAATGAGAAGAAAACGAGGTTCGAGAAAGATCGGCAATAATATAATAGAAATGTGAGTAACAATAGTAAGCTGCGGCAAAGTGCCTTACTTCAATCGCTGAGCACGCAATTACGAAAGTTAGAAAGCCATAATGGGCTCCGTACAAGCACATTTAATTACAGAACAATTCGCACTGAATTTACACATAAATGAATTATTAGTACTTAAGCTTATGCAGCACTTACCCTCGTGGAGCAAGAAAGGGCAAAATTGAAGTGGTCGTAGCTCTCGTAGCTGTAGAAGTCCTGGGTACCCAGTTCGTAGGAATCCTGGCCAGGCGAGGTCACACTAAAACTTAAACGAGAAGTCATTAAGCTGCATTTAAAATCCTAAAGTCATTTAAGAACTATGGCGCGGAACGACACAAAGGAACTTACAAACGGCGATTGTAATTAAAGTCAATAATCCGCAAATAACTTATATAATAACGCGGTCACACTAACACACATTAAGACGAACCGTTTTAATGCTTGTACGAGGTTTTCACGGTCAAAAGCGGCACTTTGCACGCGTTGTGCAATTTTACGTAACGAGGTATTTTAACGAGGCTGTTAACTGTACGACAGTTCCGAGACAACGGGGACGACTAACTTTACGGAAAATGCGAGCTAAGGGAGTGGGGATCAAGCCACAGAAAATCAATACTTCAAATCATACATCGATTGGCAGATCGGACGTCACGTGACCATCACTGCACAGTCCAGCTGAGCGTTTGAATGTAGGCCGCGAAACTTCGAGCGCTGACTCGAACATACCGCCCACCAAAACGAATGTTTTTAATCCGCCAGGTGGGTAGAGGGCGAAGAACTATTTAAGCACCGGAAACCGAGGGTGCCGAAGAAATAGCAGGGGGAAACGAAGGAAAGAGAAGAAACAAAAGGGGGCAAGAGTGCCGAAGAAACCAAAGGTGAAACTCAATGCTGCAGCGGAAAGCCAACAAGCTTGTGGACAGGTCGCTTCAGCTGGCCGTGCGAGGTTTTGACAGTAGCTACACGGGATACTTGGTCGTGTCCAGGATGTAGATGTATGATCCGACCCATAGGCCAATGAAGGGGGCTCGGATGCTCTCCAGTGATGAAGACGAGTTGATCCTCCTGAAGCGGTGAGGAGTTCTTGTGCCACTTGCGGCGTTGAATCTGCGAATGCAGGTACTGAGTAGACCAAGTCTTCCAGAAACGGTTGGTCATTTGCTGAATCATGGACCAACGAGATTTAAGAGGCGGTTCGGGGTAACATCTCTCCGGAAGTGCAAGGAGCGGTCGTCCAATAAGAAAATGTCCGGGAGTGAGGAAAGACGATCCTTCGCTGGGGTCAGGCGAAACCTCGAAAATAGGTCGACTGTTAAGAATAGCCTCTATCCGGGTAAACAACGTAGACAACTCTTCAGGGTTTAATACCGTATTACCGATCGTGCGGTGCATAAGTCCTTTAGCGGATTTGACGGCAGCCTCCCAGAGTCCGCCGAAATGTGGTGCGGCTGGAGGGTTGAAGTGCCATTCAATGCGTTGGTCGGCGAGTTTGCGCTTGATAAGCGATTTCGAGTGGTCAAGCAGTTGATAGACCTCACTCAGGCGGTTCGCGGCTCCAACAAAATTCGTGCCGTTGTCAGAATAAATATCAGAGGGTAGCCCTCGTCTTGACGTGAAACGGTGTAAAGCTGCGAGAAAGGCATCGGTGGATAGGTCGGATACCATCTCCAAGTGCACAGCCTTAGTAGCCATGCAGACAAATAGACAAAGATAAGATTTTAAAAGCTTCGAGGTACGCAAATGATTTGCCTTTGTGTCAAAGGGTCCAGCGAAATCAATTCCCACCCTGCAGAAAGGCGGCGATGGAGTGACTCTAGATGATGGTAAAGAAGCCATCATAGGTGGACGAGGCTTAGATTGCAGACGGAAACACCGCATGCACGCATGAATGCGTTGTCGAAGTAAGGAGCGTAACGCAATAATCCAAAATTCGCCGTTAATCAGCGCTTGAGTGGTGCGCGGTCCGGCATGTAAGGCTAACTTGTGGTAATGATCGCAGATCAAGTTGACGTACTGATGATGTTTAGGAAGCAGAAGGGGGTGCTTAGATTCGTACGACATCTCAGAATGATTAAGTCTTCCGCCCACCCTGAGTAAGCCCTGGGCGTCGACAAATGGCGTTAGGCTGCGGAGCGGATCGATGATTTGAGCGCCACGACGGAGCCGTTGCAATGTTTCGCTGAAGGCCAGCTCTTGTATGAGCTTGACGCAGAGATCTCTGGCGTTACTTAACTCCTGCACCGAAGGCGTAGTAAATGAAGTTTTACTCAAGGCGACTTTGGCCTTGTAGCGGGTGTTATGACCGTGGTTAGTAGTCTGGCCTTTACGACGGCAATTATTCACAAACCGCAGGACGTAAGCGAAAACATGGTGAAGAGTAATTAAGTTCGAATGTCGTTCTATAGTTGTCAATAGTCGATTAGGCTCTTGAACGGCCGTACATAGCAGTCTAGGTTCAGATTTATGTTCGGTCTGGTCCGGGTTAAGGCCGGTCGGTTTAGACAAATGCCACGCAGTAGGACATTGTAGCGCCCATGGTGGGCCGTGCCACCACAGCGGATGTTCAGCAAGCTGGTTAGGTAGACACCCACGGGAAGCAACGTCCGCGGGGTTATCAGCAGTCGAGACATGGAACCAACGGTCCATGGAGGTATTTGAAACGATTTCAGTGACGCGGTTGGCAGTAAAAGTCTTCAATAAATAAGGCGGGGTGTTGATCCAATACAACACAATTTCAGAATCGGTGAAGAAAAACGTCTCGGCGTCAGACACAAAATTCAAAACGGGCTGAACGGACTTGTAGAGTTTGGCCAGCAAGACTGCGCCACAAAGCTCCATGCGAGGTATGGTGATCGGTTTAACTGGAGCTACCCTGCTCTTAGCCTTCAGAATGCTAACGGTAACGACTCCATTCCATTCGGTTCTCAAATATATAGCTGCTGCGTATCCAGCTTCGGAAGCTTCGCAAAACCCTAACAGGTGATGCTTGGCAGCTCGTGTGCCAACGTGTCGAGGTATTTGGATAGAAGACAAACTGGCGAATTGAACAATGAAGCTGTCCCATTGATTTAGAAGCGCGGTTGGCAAAGGTTCATCCCATGATAACCTTTCGAGCCACAAACGTTTGAGAAAGCATTTGATCCAGAAAGTAATAGGCGTTAAGAAGCCAAGCGGGTCGAAAGTCCGAGCGACATAAGATAGTATGGTGCGTTTCGTAGGCACCGAAACGAAATTCTGACTCTGGTAGGAGAACGAGTCCGAGGTAGGGTTCCATTGCAGTCCCAGTATTTTGATGGCGGTAGAATCGTCCTGGAACAGTAGCGGGTTCTCCAGATGAGCGGAAGGTAGCGTTGACAATAGTGCAGGATCACTTGATGACCATTTCCTGAGTTCCAGGCCGGCGAGTGCGAAAATGTTAATGAGCTGCTGTATCAATTCCTTGGCATCTTCGGGTGTATCGGCGCCAGTGACAACATCATCAACATAAGTCTGCTGAAGTATTGCTTGCGACGCGGCAGGGTATCGGCTACCTTCGTCCTTTACGAGTTGTTCAAGTGTCCGCAACGCTAAATACGCAGACGGGGTTAGTCCGTACGTGACAGTAGCTAACTCGTATTCCACAAGCGGAGATTGAGGCGTCGGTCGGTATAGTATGTGCTGGTGACAGCGATCAGCTGGGCGCACGGCAATTTGTCGGTACATCATTTTAAGATCAGCACAGACGGCGTGAACATACAGGCGAAAGGAAATGATGACGTTAGACAGGTCCTTCTGAAGCTTAGGACCGGAAAGCAATTGCTGATTTAAAGAATTCGCGTTACAATCAGGCGAGGATGCGTTGAATACTACTCGTAACTTAGTAGTAGAACTGGTGGTCTTAAAAACACAATGATGCGGGATCAAATAGTTAGAAGTATTAAGCGCGGGGTACATATGACCCAGAGTCATATATTCTGTCATGAATTGATGATATTGCCGAGCTACCTCCGGCTGACGACTTAAACGTCGTTCTAAAGCATGATAACTAGCGAGGACAACGTTGCGGTTTGACTTAAGTGTTACAGCGTCAGGTTTGAAGGGGAGGGCGACAACATATCTCCCGACTTCATCGCGTTCAGTAGTTGTAGTAAACGGGTATTCACAAAGCTGTTCGTCAGGGCTCAAAGATTTAGCCTCAGTCACTTCTTCGACTTCCCAAAACCGTCGAATATTGTCATCAATAGACTGTAGCGAGGTAATAAACACTCTAGGTTGATGGGGCATACTATACGGTATGGATCCCATAATGACCCAACCTAAACGAGTGTTAAGCGCGGAGGGCTGGCCATGAATGATAGTGCAAGGCCCATTAGTGAGTATTTGGGTGAAAACATCTGCCCCCAGTATAATGTCAACACCGGCAGGCGAGTCGAAATGAGGGTCAGCTAAAGGTAGGTGCTGGTATTGAGCACTTATTTGAGAGGCTAACCTAGTAGCCGGCAGCGGGTCAGTAATGTGGTTAAGCACGGCGGCTTCAGTAGTTAGCATTACACCAGGGTCATGCCTCGAGAATAAAATCAACGTAACGTACTCGTGAATACGTGTGGTCTTGGCGGCGACACCAATCAAAGACATATTTGAACTCCGAGTAGGTAGGCTCAGCAGGACGCTTGCTTTCTTAGTAATGGCAGATATCTGACTGCCGGGGTCGATAATAGCTCTTAGAAAACGAGGTTGACCATAATGGTCCTGTAAGACGACTTGCGCGGTACCCAACAGGGCGAGAGATTCCTGAATATTACATGACAAAGAATGAGGTTGAGCTTGAGTATCGGTTGCGCGTCTAGTTGCTGGCCTCGGGTGTCGCGGTGTGACTAGTCATTGTTGTGACGGCGGGTTGTTATGTAACAAAGTATGGTGTGCCTCGTTGCACTGCTTGCAGCGTTGGCTGGACTTACATTTAGCTTGGAAATGTGAGCCAAGACAATTGAAGCACCGTTGTAGTTTCATGATGGCATCCTGGCGTGCCACAGAAGGCAGTTCGAGAAAGGATTGACAGTCAATGATGCGATGTCCTTCTCCGCAATAATAACACATGCCTGCGTGTGTCGTAGAAACATGGGATTGATTCATGTGAAGCGGTGGTAATCGGTGACGGAATACTGACATCCTAGGAGTGTTCATAACAGGAGGTATATTTACGGGGCGCGGTCTGTTGAATGGCCGTGTAGGGCCTGACGCAGCACGTCTAGGCTCGTATACATATTGCGTAGCCTTAGGTGTAATAGAATTGTCGGGCGAAACCGAAGGCTGGACTATTGTACTATGTGCCGTGTTAAGGTTAGGTTCCAGTTGGTCAAAATTTAAATCACGGGCCCCTTGCGAATCAGACTCATTTACTGACGACACCAGTATGCGGGGTTGTTGAGCAGCTCTCGCGTTCGTAGAAGCTGCGGCAGGCGGTTGATCCAACAACTCTAGAGCCCGGGCCTGTTCCGTTATAAAATCATTCAAAAGTTTGTACGTAGGCATACGATTTGTGCCTAGCCTCGTTTCAAAATTTAATCTAGTCTGGGGGTCCAAGTTATTAATGGACATCTGAAAAAGCAGAAAATCAGCCAAATCATCTAGCTGGATAACCTTCAACGCACACACAGCGTTTGAATGCGCGGTCAAGAAGCGGTTCAATTCAGTTTGCGAAGCATTCTTAATTGGTTTAAAGTCTTGAATCATTTTAAAATAGTGGTCAGCCAAACGGCGTGGGTTAGCGTACCGATTGCGCAAAGCTTGATATGCAATGCTGTAATTTTGTTCAGATATTACCAAGCCTGTGACAATTGCTAAAGCGTCGCCTTTAAGTACCGATTTCAAATATTGGAATTTCTGTATATCACTAAGACTGTCGTTGCAATGGACTATTGAATCGTACATCGTTATAAAGTCCGTCCAGTCACTGTTGTTTCCTGAAAAAACAGGCAACGCAAGACTAGGGAGGTTAGGTGAACCTACAGCTGATTTGACGGGCGAGGTTGATGTCACCTCTGCCTTTATAAGGTTAGGGTATTTTGCTAACATGGGCAAATACACGTCCTGAAATTGTCTTTTGATATTAAACGCACTTTCAGCTAAACTTGCCACCTGGGTGGCGAACGTTTGTTCTAATATCTCATAAGTATCCACGAAATTGGCCTGAATGCGTCTTATTTCCCGAGCGATGCCTTCCGGCATCCCTTTGTCATCAAGAAGGGTTTGTACTTGTTCCAAATCATTTAATATATTTTTTAATTTAGCGAGGTAATATTCAGTATTAATTGCCATTATAAATAATTTAATAAAGTTCACAAATAAACACAACACAAATTAATTTCACAAAATTTTTTTAAATAGCGGTAAGTGGACTGTATAGTTTAATAAACGTAAAGTATTTCCTCATCACAAAGCAAATCAAAATCAAGTGACGTATACCTATGACGTCACGTTTCCCGCGCGTGTAACTCGCACAAAGGAAATCAGAAATCAAATGTTGCGCAACACTTAGTAAGATTGCATGAATCATATAAATCAAATGAATTTAAATTCAAGTCTATCCGGCTCGAATAGGACCAAATGAAGCGACTGGCGCTTAGCTAAAATGAGAAGAAAACGAGGTTCGAGAAAGATCGGCAATAATATAATAGAAATGTGAGTAACAATAGTAAGCTGCGGCAAAGTGCCTTACTTCAATCGCTGAGCACGCAATTACGAAAGTTAGAAAGCCATAATGGGCTCCGTACAAGCACATTTAATTACAGAACAATTCGCACTGAATTTACACATAAATGAATTATTAGTACTTAAGCTTATGCAGCACTTACCCTCGTGGAGCAAGAAAGGGCAAAATTGAAGTGGTCGTAGCTCTCGTAGCTGTAGAAGTCCTGGGTACCCAGTTCGTAGGAATCCTGGCCAGGCGAGGTCACACTAAAACTTAAACGAGAAGTCATTAAGCTGCATTTAAAATCCTAAAGTCATTTAAGAACTATGGCGCGGAACGACACAAAGGAACTTACAAACGGCGATTGTAATTAAAGTCAATAATCCGCAAATAACTTATATAATAACGCGGTCACACTAACACACATTAAGACGAACCGTTTTAATGCTTGTACGAGGTTTTCACGGTCAAAAGCGGCACTTTGCACGCGTTGTGCAATTTTACGTAACGAGGTATTTTAACGAGGCTGTTAACTGTACGACAGTTCCGAGACAACGGGGACGACTAACTTTACGGAAAATGCGAGCTAAGGGAGTGGGGATCAAGCCACAGAAAATCAATACTTCAAATCATACATCGATTGGCAGATCGGACGTCACGTGACCATCACTGCACAGTCCAGCTGAGCGTTTGAATGTAGGCCGCGAAACTTCGAGCGCTGACTCGAACAGGTAATAATGCCAGTTCATTATAGCAACATAACTAAAATTGTCCTCTTACTAACTCACTGAAAAAAATGAAGTGTATTACAATTACAGCCTTGGTCAAGCCTCCCTAAATTCTGGTTAACAGTATTCTGAATTACATAATTCCATTATTTAGAGGATGCCTAAAATTGTGGATATGTTCATTAGCCCCTCATCCTGCATTGTAAATGATCCTTAAACCTTTATAACTGCAGTGCACCAGTAAATACAGTAGAGTCTAAAAATTCTGAGTCCTGATAATTCAAGCCTATTTGATTTATTTGAAAGAAAATGATCAACTGGGCTTCGAAGAAATGTTTACAGTCATACGCTATGCAAAGAAAAAGAGTCAGGCTTCCAAAATATGATCATATGAATAATGTATGCAAAGGAAATGAGTCAAACTTCCAAGAAATGTTCATATCATAGGATATGGAGAGGAAATGAGTCGGAATTCCAAGAAATGTTCATATCAATATGGTATGCAAAGAAAAATGAGTCGGGCTTTCAATAAATGTCCATATAAAGTTTCATAAACTGATTTTGTACATTCTTAATTATAGTACTCTATTAGGGTTCATCAAAACACTTATTTTTTTAATGCAAAGGAACGTATATTCGTGTAATCCAAGTTTTCGATAATCTGAGGGTTTCTCAATCCCATCTACCTCGAATTATCAAGACTACTGTAGTTGCTCATGAGATCACCGGCTTCCTCTATTATGATTCATTTCAACAGTTTTACTCAAAGAGAACACTAATATTAACAAGCATTAACAATAAATTATGCAAAGTTATTGTAAATGATCCTTAACCATTATTTCTACAATACTTTTATACAAACTTGCAGCCTTCCTCTATTATATACATTTAAAGTAAACAGATGATTAAAAATAAAATAAATAAACAATCAATTTCACATCAGCTGAAGTTATTGCCATCTGATATATTTCTTAATCACCATCTGACATAAAGGGCTTACTTAATAAGCCCACTTTAGTGATATTTCTATTTGAAAATCATTGGATCTATCAAGGGCAGTGGAGGGAAGCCCAGGTAGTTTTTGACAAGTCTGATAATTTTCTCACCTTCTTTAGCCCTCAAAACTATAAAATGAATCTAATTAAGCTATCTTATCCTTTCTTGAACAATTTCAATAGCTTTAATTCGTACGAGACCGATTCACTTATGGAATTAAATATATATGTATTTCAATATAAGTGACAGATTACTAGGTAAGGAAAATTGGCGTTTCCAATTTTGTTTGTCTGTTTGTTTTTGGAAAATATTAATTTAGGCGCATCCAATCAGGTTACAAGTATGCCAGAACTTTTCCAGGATTGTATTCAATAACTTCTCAAAGTTTCATGTTGATCAGATGAGACAGTTTAAGAACTCATAAGAGATATACAGACAAACAATATATTTTATTTATATAGATTAATTAATCTGACTAATTTATAATATTTTTTATTGGACTTCAGAAAAAGACAGAACATTTTTAAAATATGATACAATACAAGAATTTTAGAAAAGGAAAAAAATTGTATATTGAGATGAATGCTGTAAGAAAATCACCTATAGTTTCAAAATTTGGCATAAGAACATTTGTTATACCAGACAATAAATGGGAATAGAGAACAATGAAGTAGGAGGATATAGTAAAAAATATTTGTTGATTCCATCTTCAAGTGAGCTACTAGTAATCACTAAACACTTTTAAATATTTTAAACTTGCCTATAGTAGCACTTACTTTGCTTGTTGAGGACGGCCGTTTCGGGAGATGTGTCCCTTTGTCAACTCAGACCGTAAATCAGTTACAAATTTGAAAAAATCAACGACAATGTAAAATGACGGCATATACCTTACATCAGGAATAATTTACTTAGTTTCAGTACAAGTTTATCATATTTTGAACAGTTGTAGGTTGAAAATGCTACCTCACTAATAGGACCAATTAAAAAAAAATTCTTATCAATATGTAAGCTACAAAGATGACATTACACATTTTAAAAGGTTTATTACTTCTTCTTTAGCTCTAATCTACATAAATATATATGGTTGAAGGCGAAGTCCAGGGATAGGCAATTTGGTAACACATGGGGGGTAGGGGTTGTTACTATCTTGTTGTTTCAAAGATAACCCTCAGCCTCAAATTATTTTTGTTTTAGGTATATAGTTCGGCTACTGTCTAATAAAAACTGGCTTTTATATAGACTCTCCATAAATCCATTCTTGTTACAAAGACAATGAAGTAAGTTAGTAGTTTTTAGTCAGTGGCGATCTACAAATGTTTAATAAGAGGCTTTGGATTTTAAAGCTGTTATTCACTTTCATTAGTTTAAAATTTAAGGAATTATAAAACATTTACAAAATCCTCTTGAATTTTGTAGTCAATTATGTTGGGTGAATCTTAATTAATTAATCACTTTTACATTAGTTTATGACTATCCGAACTTTAATTTTATAAGAATTTACTGAGGCAGAAAGTGTTCGATCGCTCCGTGGGGATCTTCATCAGTGTCTCAGTAAGTTTTTACAAATTAAAGTCCGGATAGTCATAAACTAATGTAAAAGGGATTAATTTACAAAATATTAGATTTTGATAAATGAAAACAGATTATTTTGAATTAATATGATTTGGAAGCAAATAAAAAAAATTAGCTTATAAATAGCAAATACAAAATATTTAAATTTAACTAATACACAATCAGTATATTTATCTACTAAATGATATAATTATTAAATTTGTAACCACTTTATTTAACTATCAATTAAAATATATAACCAATTTAAAATATCAATTAAAATAATAACCACTACGGGTATTTGAAGTTTTATTTTAATTTATAACTAAATAATAATAATCCTATTTAACAAAAAATAGTAATATTTATTAATTAATTTTGAAATATATACATTTAGTAAAGCATAGGAACTAGGCTACATTTTAGAAGTATATAAATAATGTCTAAATTTTATTAAATAGAAAAATGTATAAATTATGAAGAAGTTAATAAAATTCAGCTTTAATAGGGTACTAGTAACAATTGTTAGTAAAGAATTATTAAAATACAACTATTTATAATTTAGTCATAGTTCGAAAATAAATCATTGAGGTAAACATTAGAATTGAAAAAAAAATTAACCATAAAATTTTTGAATTTTGTAATCCATAACGTTTGGTGAATCTTAATTAATCACTTAAACAATAGTTTATGAAGTTCAGATAGTCATATTGTTTAAGTGATTAAATATAAAATTTTGTTTACAAATAATTATGACATTTGTTGATTCCATCTTCGCGTGAGCTACTAGTAATCACTTACAACTTTTTAAAAAAATGTTTTAACTTGCCTATAGTAGCACTTACTTTTTTTGTTGTTGAGGACGGCCGTTTCCTCAACAACAAAAAAAGTAAGTGCTACTATAGGCAAGTTAAAACATTTTTTTAAAAAGTTGTAAGTGATTACTAGTAGCTCACGCGAAGATGGAATCAACAAATGTTAATATTGCAAACCAAGCATCAACCATCCATCGAGTTACAGTCTGAGTTGACAAAGGGACACATCTCCCGAAACGGCCGTCCTCAACAACAAAAAAAGTAAGTGCTACTATAGGCAAGTTAAAACATTTTTTTAAAAAGTTGTAAGTAAATAATTATGATTTAATAATGCTCACATCGAAAATATAATAAAATGTGATAATTAACATAAATATTCCATATAAATTTTCACATATAGGTCTGAAATAGTTTTGGTTATTTTATAACTGTAACAAGCATCTCTTTTATTCTAATCTTATCTTAAATTCTATTTGGTATGTGGAGGAAAAATTTCTTATTCTATCACCATCTCTTACTCCTATTTGAAGACATGCATTCCAGCATTTGAAAATTGCTGGAGAAATTCTCCACAGAAAGTTTGTCGGGAGAAGCTGAAACTCCAAATCTACTATTTTAATAGTTATCTATACAAAATTACGAAGGATTTGAAATAAATCCTTGGTTGTATAAATTTATTGACAACTTTGTTAGAGCTCCTTGTTCTCCGATGATGTTGTCTTTTGATAACACAACTATGAGAAGCAATGGGCTGTGGAACCATTTTTTTTTTTTTATGTTTTCATTTCAGGTTGATGACAGTGGCCTTAAGTCTCATTACCTGTAACAAAATTGTCCAAAAATGCATCACGTTCAATGTAGAAATAATGCAAAAGTTCTAATTCTCAAAACTGTGACGATTTCCTTCAGAGTTATGCATCTGTTCTCCTTTATGTTTTTGTCTTATTTTACATGATGATCCTGCTTTGGTCTTGGGGAATCCTCTGCAGAAGTTACATCGTTTTAAAACTTCCTACACCACTTATATTCAGCCCATCAATAAATGCGAATCACTGTATTGCACTGTCATTCTGCAATAAATTTCAATTGGTTTGACACCTTGACTACACAAGGAACACATCAAAGATATACGATTGAACACTATCGTATGTTCAATCATGTTGCATATTGATAGTGGAGGGGGGATTTTGCTACTGATGCTGCTGGTCTCTCCTGCATTGTAGCATCACTCTGTCACCTGTTGGTTAGTTTGTGCTAACTACCAACTCTATCACACATTCCCCATTAGGGGCTATGTTTGTTTAAAAATGAAGAATAGTAAACAATATTGACGTAGCCTTTATAATCCTACCCTCACTTCAGACTTATATTTCCTAGTGTCCAAGTGCAGTAAAATACAGAAATAAGTTGATTTTAGTTTGTAAGTTTTCTTCTCGTGAGAGTGATTGAAGCAGAACTAATATAAAAAAAGGGATTACTACCCAAAAAATCTACTTAAGAAATTAAAAAAAGGAGAAAGTATCAAAATAATTTTAAAAAAATTCAAAATGTTTTGCTTTCAAAACATTATCACGCCAAAAGGGAAAAATGTAAAAGTAGATTTCTTCAGAAAAGAAATTATAGTAAATGAAAACAGTGAATACGTTTAGGTTTAGCCAAAAAGAAAGTATTTTAAATTTATTGTCAAATTTAATTTTATTGATCTAAACTTCAAATGTTCAATTTTATTTTCGATTTTAAATGAGAAAGTAATATTATTAACTAAATTAAAGATGATTAAGTATCATATATTTTCTTGATATTTTACGTTATCCATTGTTTTTCCGTTGCACTGACTTTATGAAGTTAATATATTACTATTGTAAGTAATTTTATCCACCATTAAGTGCAATGTTACCTTGAGTGATGAGGCGCCTTTCGGTCACTTGACCATTGTTGAATCACTCAATGGTGATTCGACAATGGTCAAGTGACCGAAAGGCGCCTCATCACTCAAGGTAAAATCATTGCACTTAATGGTGGATAAAATTACTTACAATAGTAATATATTAACTTCATATATATATATATATATATATATATATATATATATATATATATATATACAGTACCGCTCAAATTAATTGGAACACACAGGGAATTTCACTCTTTTCATCGTGCGACAGTTGGCATCACTGCTACAGTACTTTGATTTTGTTTTAATAATTCCTCACAAACAATTAGGGCACAAGTGATTCTTTGTGCTTTACACATTTTCAGTGAAGTACTCATATTTTTTATTATTGTTGCAAGTTTGTGTGTTTGTTTAACAAACTCATTTTAGTTTTAGAATAACTCAATAGATGGATACCACACCTAGAAAACGTAGCAAGATTATTGAGCTACATCAGTATGGAAGTATGTCTCAGAGGAAGATAACTGAAGAATGTAAGTTAGGCCTAGCTACTGTTAACCGACTTCTTAAGCAATTTAATGAGACTAGTTCCTTTTCTGTTAGGAAATTGTGGTTGTAAAAGAAAAACCACACCTCAAATTGACCGCCAATTAATTAGGAGTAGTAAGATCAACCCCAGGTTGTCGGCTGTAGATTTGGCATGAGAAATTAACAAAAATAGAGTTAATATTCACGTTAGTACTGTTAAAAGAAAGTTGACAGAAGTTGGGCAAAAAGCTCACTGACCAAAAAAAAGCAGCTTCTTACTGTGGCAATGAAGAAGAAACGCTTGGAGTAAGAAACACTTACCTACAATAAGTTCTCTGTTGAACAGTAGAAAAACGTCGTTTTCTCTGATGAAACACATTTTTTGTTCAGGGACATTATGTTAACTTTGTCCGTAGAAGTGGGAATGAGGCTGAGACATCAGCTCACATCCCGAACAAAGTAAAATTTCTGGAATGGCCTGGCAATTCACCCGATTAAAACCCAATCGATAATCTATGGGCTATTTGTAAAAAAAGTATTGCTATAGAAGATTATACAACAAAAACATCCATGATTACTGCTGTCATCAAAGAATGGTACCATGATGACGAAATTAAAAATATATGCAAAAAAACTCATAGAATCAATGCCAAAACGATGTGAAGAGGTTATAAATAACAAAGGAGGACATATTATTATTAGGGAGCTGTTTGTAATTTTTGTGGTCAATAAATTGTGTTTCATTTAAGAATCGTTGTCATTTACTAGGTGTTCCAATTAATTTGAGCGGTACTGTACATATATATATTGATATTTTTATATCATATCATGATATTTCACGTTGTCCAATATTTTTCTGTTGCACTGACTTTATAGAGTTATAGTGGTGGAATAATTGTTACAATTAACAACAATAACTTTATATATATATATATATATATATATATATATATATATATATATATATATAGATTTTTTGGACTAGGAGACTGACAGACTTACCTTGGTAAGAGTCCACTCTGTAGTCTTGAAATAGAAACACATAAAAGCACTTAAACAATGATATATTTCAACCACACAGTGGTCTTTGTCAATCGAAGAGAAACACAAAAAGAAATATGAGAGAATGAAATAAAATAATTGTAATCACAGATTGTGTAGAGTAGAAATCAGATGTCACAGATGCACAGAAAAAAGATATATATATATTGTTTCCATGAGCATATGAGTGATTATAGTTTATATAAGTCTGTCAGGGGAAAAGAGATAAGGCTATTTTGGAAAAAAAAAAAAAAAAAAAAAAAAAAAAGAATGGATTTATCTGATGTTGAGGTTAGGGGATTCTCTGGACTTGGTATACCACTGGTATGATAGTTCCCACCTTCTCAGTTCTGAGGGATTGCAATCAGGAGGGAGTGATTTAATTATTTTTGGGGTATAGCAGTCATCAAAAGTTGTGATGTTGTGACTCGCAGCATGTTGAGCTGTTGGCCTATCCATATTCATAATTTTAACATCATGTCTGTGGCCATTCATTCTGATATTCAGACCATCCGTGGTCAGGCCTATGTACTGTGTTGAGCAAAGTTTACATTGTAGCTGGTATATGACATTTTTCGATGTACAATTATGATGACCCTGTATTTTGAAGACCATTTTTGTTGTTTGGCTGTTGAAACTATTTGCTGAGGGGTGTATTGGACACGTCTTGCATCTAGGTCTATTGCATGGGAAGGAGCCACGAGGAAGTTTGTGTGGTTTCTTTGCATCAGGGTCTGGTAGTTTAGGATGTACTAGGATGTTTTTCAAGTTGGGAGGTTGCTTGTACCAAATTTGCGGTGGATCGGTGAAAAGATTTTTGGTGTGGACGGAAGCTTGAAGAATTTTGAAGCCATCTCTCAATATCTTGTTGAGTTTATGTAGACTAGGATAGTAGTCTGTTATTAAAGACAGTTTATTTTGTTCTGTTTGTGGTTTATGGTGAACCGAGGATTGTGCTGAATGAATTTGGTTTTCAATGAGTTTTTTTGGGTATCCTCTTCTCTGGAAGGCTGTTGATATCTTTCTATTAAAATCTTCCAATTTCCTATCATTCGAACAGATTCTCTTACCCCTGATTGCTTGACTGTATGGAATGGATCGTTTTATGTTTATTGGGTGGTTGCTGTCGAAATGGAGATATTGTAGGTGGTTTGTCGGTTTGATGTGAATTCCTGTGTTGATATTTCCATTCTGGAGTGTTACCTCTACATCCAAAAAGGTGATGGCTGATGTAGATTTCTCCCAGGTAAATTGAAGTGTGGAGAATTGTGTCAGGCTGTCTAAAAATGCCTCAAGTGTTGAAGCACCCTGTGCCCAAATTAGGAAGATGTCATCTATATATCTATACCAACATAATGGCTGGTGTGTTTGTGTCTTTAGAAAACTTTCTTCCGACAATCCCATGTACAGATTTGCGTACGATGGTGCCCATTGCTGTTCCCTTTATTTGAAGGTAGTTCCTTCCCTCAAACTGAAAGTTGTTCTTCTCAAGGATGAACCTGGTCAGGTTCACAAGAAAAGGTGTAGTGGGAGAAGGCTTGCCTGGGCGTTTGTTGAGAAAATTCTCTATTGCAGATAGGCCGTGTGCATGAGGTATGTTGGTATAGAGAGAGGTGACATCTATGGTGACCAAAATAGTTACCGGGGGTAGAGATACAGATATTTGTGAGAGTCGATCTATGAAGTGATTGGTGTCCTGGGTATGTGATGGAAGGTTCTTTACTAAGGGTTGAAGGTGTGAGTCGAGGAAAGCTGAAATTCTTTCCGTTACTGAATTGCAGCCAGCAATTATTGGTCTACCAGGTGGAGGGATTATATTTTTGTGGATCTTTGGTAATATATAGAATTGAGGAGTAGAGGGGGTTTTCATTATATATTAATTTTAGAGATGTTTCCGAAATATTTTGTTTAGGAGCTGTATATTTGAGTAGGTTCGAGAGTAAATTGTTGAATTCTGTAGTAGGGTTATCTGTATTTTGTATGTTGTGATGTCTGACAGTTGCTTATTTGCTTCTTTGATGTAGTCTTCTTTATTCATAATGACAGTGGTTGAACCTTTATCTGCTGGAAGAATCATAATATCTTTATTGTTTTTCAACGAAAATATTGCCGCTTTTTCTAATTTGGTAAGGTTAGGTTTAGTCTTCAGATTTTTAGTGAAATTTATATCGGTGATGCTTTGCATGATAAAGTTGATGTAAAGTTCAATGGGGTGATCAGGTGGTAGTGGTGGTGGATCCCAGTTGGAGGGTGGTTTGAATTTTGCAAGACATACGTCTATGTTTGTATCCGTTTTGAAAGTTGGTGTCTGAGCTATATAACTCTCCAACTAATATATATATATATATATATATATATATATATATATATATATATATATATATATATATATATATATATATGTATATATATATATATGTATATATATACATATATATATATATATATATATATATATATATATATATATATATATATATATATATATATATATATATATATATATATATATATATATATATATATATATATATATATATATATATATATATTTAGGTTAGTTTTGGTTGGTAAAGATTATTTAATTTTTTTGGACTAGGAGACTGACAACTTATATTTATTTTATTTCATTCTCTCATATTTCTTTTTGTGTTTTCTCTTCGATTGACAAAGACCACTGTGTGGTTGAAATATATCATTGTTTAAGTGCTTTTATGTGTTTCTATTTCAAGACTACAGAGTGGACTCTTATCAAGGTAAGTCTGTCAGTCTCCTAGTCCAAAAAATCTAAATAATCTTTACCAACCAAAACTAACCTATATATATATATATATATATATATATATATATATATATATATATATATATATATATATATATATATATATAATCTTAGCAATCAATTTACTAGTGCTATGAAAATTAAAGAAAAGTTACAAATGCCATACAACTGAAAAAAATGAAAGTATATCGAAACTTCAAAAACACATCCTACGCACATATTGATCACCAAACTACACTTCAAATACACCCCCCCCCCAACCACAGACTTTTCTCCAAACAAATGAAGTTAATTATTGTTGAAAATGCGACACATCTTTTAAAATAGTTAATTATAAAATGCTCCTTATTCAATTTAATTTCTTGCAGTTTTTGTGTTGTACATCTTGAGGTTTTTATAGAAATTACACTTGTTTGTATTATCTTAGCAAGAAAACCACTACTTACCGATTTATTCAGCAGACACGTTTCGCGCTAGGTCGGCGCTTTTTCAATGCTGTAAATTACTGACAAGACTGTTGCTCAGGTGTGTTGTGTTTGTGTGAGTCTGTGGTTTGTTATTGTTCATAGAATAGTTGTTAATATAGTGTTTGATTGGGAGTGTGTTTTACAACACATTCTAAATGACAAATCACACTCCCAATCAAACACTATATTTGAACACATAATTAACAACTACTCTATGTAAATGCGACATTATGTTGGAGCGGCGACGAATATTTACCACCGTATATGTAAACACCCGCCGCTCTGGAATCGACTTTTGGAATCAAGAATCGACCCTTAAAGCTGCTCTAAGAATGAGGATATCTATTTTATTGATTACAGCAAATATTCAAAAACAATTTTCTACTGATAATTACTTCTGGACTGTAAGGAATGTAATCATGTTGGGTGTCCTCTAAGAAGACCCCTTTTCATTGTATATAAAAAAGTAGGCAGTTTATTTTTGGTTTTAATTTATTGGTTAGATCTTTCCAGTTTATGGGAAAACTGTTTTTTAATATCACAAATTGTTTATGTTTTTGGGGCACATTTTGCCAAATCATGGAGAAACCATATATGAAAAGCTTTGAAACATTCTTAGTTCATTCAACACCTTGAGGATGATAGAATCTCAACAAATGTATGAAAAATTTTAGGTATAATGACTCTTACATTACACATTAACTAATGTTTAAAGTATTGTTATATCTACAGGTTTTACATGAATGTAGATTTTGTTTTTATCATGTTGTTTATAAAATGAAAATTTTGTATTGCAAGACTTGGATGAACTTAGACTTGTTTAATTTATTTTAAAATTTTATTGAGACAATTAAAAACTTCAACTTTGTTAAAGTCAAGCTAAGCAAAGTTTTCATATGTTTTGTGTTAATTTTGTTCAAGACATTAAATGTACTGTGAATTTTTTTTCAAAAAGTTTGATGTAAATTTGGTTTGAGCATGATTATGGCATGAATTTGTGTCCCTACAACATTGATGCTATGATAATTGTAATCAACACAAATAATGTCTCAAAAAAATGAACATATGTAAGTTAATATAAACCAATACCAGTCAAGTTAATACCAGTTCAGGGAAATTAAATGGCTTATAGATAAGCAGCCCATGGTCTTCATCAGGAGTTCTCAATCTTTATTGAAGACAGTATCCTTAATAAAAATTAAATATTTGTGTACCCGTTGCTGTTGGGGGGGGGGGTAGTTGAATTAAAAACACTTTTTACATAAAAAAAAAAAATATTTGAAACGCATTACAAAAAACTAATGAGAGAGATGAGCTTGCTTCTTTTTACATAGTTTCTCAATGTTCGGCTGTTAAGTTCAACTTTAAATCATCCTCAACATTAAGCTTGTTTCTGTACTTACTTTTTACATATGTTGAGTTCGAAAACCCTCTTTCACACAGGTACGTAGTTAAAAACACAATAAGAATCTTTACAGCAGTATTTGAGAGTTTTTGGTACTTCTTTCCAACACTGATCCAAAAATCGAACAACGTAGGACTAAAATATATATATTTTGAATGTCAGACCATATCGTAGCATGAAACAGAAATAAATAAAAATGGTTTAACTTTTCATTACCTGCCCCGTGTAAACCCTGAACATTTTTTCATAACCCCAAGGGTTAGGCATACCAGTTCCAGAACCCCTGGTCTACATGATCAATTTGTTCTCCAAAATCACCATGTATTGTGGTCCAACTTTTGATTTAGAAGTTCAATATACCGACACATAAAAACAAAAACCTGCCAATAGGGCACTTCTCTTAACCAAAGCTGGGAACAGGTCTACTTCTCATGAGGTGCCCATATTATGCCATAATATCTCCCTATTCCCAGCTCCAGGCGATAATTATGTCTTTTAATTAGTTATACAGTAATACTTTGACATACGCTACCCCGTCTTACGCGATTCCCAAGTTATGCGTTTTTAAATCATGCTGTCCGAGTTACGCAAAAACTGGCCTGTTCTGGAAAAAATGCTTGTGAGAACTTTTATAGCTCATGAAGAGAGAATATTTTCAGGTTTTAAGGCCGCTAACACCAATTGACAATGATATTTGGCGCAAATACAGCTGTTGACTGAAAGTTGCAACCTCCCATAGTTTATAGCTCAGAAAATTCAAGGGGATGAAAAAATATTTCTAAAGCTAGCTTTCCCATGATTTGAAGGTCGAATCGGGAGGCTTTGGTGACAGTTTTTATTTTTTTTGAGGACTGGTTTGGTTATCATTTCATACCTCAAAACGAACGCTACTGTCGGTCTAAACAAATTTCTTTTAAAGTAATTCCTATTAATTGTCAATGCCCCTGGCCATCCTTCTACTATTTTAACTAATTTCGACACTCGTGAAAGTGATATTTTTGCCACCAAACATAAATAATTTGCTTAAACCGATGGATGAGGGAGTCATGACAATATTTAAAGTTCATTACACATTTGCGCATCTGCATGAATCTATGAGACAGAACAACGAGATCTCTGTTGAAGATTTGTGGAAACAATTCGATGTTTTAAATGCTTAGAGAATCATTGGTCAATCTTGGAATGGAATTTTACAAAGTTTTGCCAGACAATTAAATTTAGAAGTGGATAATGATGATGTTCAAGAACTGCTGGATTTACACAACCAGGAGGTGACAATTAAGATGGGTAGAAAATGAGATGACGGTTAGAAACTTGACAATTTCATATTTTAATTGAACAAGGTTTACAAATTTCGGAAGTATAGAATACAACGATGAGCGTATTTCTGCCACAAAACAAAAAAAAAGCTAGTGAGTTACAAGGAATTTCTGAGTAAGAAGAAAAAATCTGTAATTCTTCAAACGAATTTACTAGATTTTATGAAGCCTTCTATGTAAAAATAATTTCTTTTAATTTACTTCTTTGCAATATGTATATATATATATATATATATATATATATATATATATATA
Source organism: Prosapia bicincta (assembly GCA_036971475.1). Lineage (NCBI taxonomy): Eukaryota > Metazoa > Arthropoda > Insecta > Hemiptera > Cercopidae > Prosapia > Prosapia bicincta. Next base: position 112,868,291 of record JBAIZL010000001.1, on the reverse strand, counting down.
TATATTTTTTTTTTTAGGTTAGTTTTGGTTGGTAAAGATTATTTAGATTTTTTGGACTAGGAGACTGACAGACTTACCTTGGTAAGAGTTCACTCTGTAGTCTTGAAATAGAAACACATAAAATCACTTAACCAATGATATATTTCAACCACACAATGGTCTTTGTCAATCAAAGAGAAAACAAAAAGAAATATGAAAAATTAATAAGAAAAAAAAACAAAAATTTTTCATATTTCTTTTTGTTTTCTCTTTGATTGACAAAGACCACTGTGTGGTTGAAATATATCATTGGTTAAGTGCTTTTATGTGTTTCTATTTCAAGACTACAGAGTGGACTCTTACCAAGGTAAGTCTGTCAGTCTCCTAGTCAAAAAAATCTATATATATAATTCAATTTTTTGTTGTATTATGTATTTAGGATTTTAATACATACACATTTTCTTTTAAACTATTAGTTTATTTAGTCTTTGGTCCCAATTAAACATGATTCCTTTGTGATTGTATGTACAATTATACCCCGACTTACATGGTTATAGCTTGGTCCCACCTATAGCGTAAGTACAGGGTATTACTGTACCTAAATTCATATGATCTTCTTTTCTGACAACATTTTTCTCAAGCAAGCTAGCTCTATCTTGCAGGTAAGTCTAACTATCTAAGACCTCAGTAGAGAACAAATATGACTGTAAATCACGAACCCATTCCGGCTCAACATAACCTTTTTATCTCACCAATGTGACAGTACACCTTGTACCTCCCCAACAGGAGTTCAAACATGTCTAACATAACCATGATCAGTCCCATTTTCCATGTCATGGAAATATTCACGTAACTTAATCCTATCCATTTAACAGTTTATACAGTATATTTCCAATACAGGAATGCAATTCTGCTCAACACAAATCATAGTGTTTCCTTGTTTCCAAGTAAAGGAGAGATTTATATAATTTAACGTTACCTTTGTAACAGTTTACATCATTTTTCATAAACAGGAGTGCAAACCTGCTTAATACAAATTATGATTACGCCACATTTCCTAGTAGAGGGAAGAATCAAGTAACTTTTAATCCTACCCGTGTAACAGTTTGCCTCCCCTATCCCCATCAGGAATGCAATACTGCTGATTGTAAACTATAATTAATTCTCATTTCTTTGAAGAAATATGATTAATTTATTTTAATCCTACCTGTATAACAGTTTACCTCATCTCTCTCCATTGGGGAACAAACCTGCTGAACACAAGCCATGATGATTCCCCATTTAATAGTAGAGAAGAGATCCATGTAACTAATTTCTAACCATCTAAACGTTGACCTTATCCTTTCCTATCAGTAATTATAGCATATATTTGCTTTTTTTTAAAGAAAAAATGGAAAAAGTACAGCTCATAAAGAATTTAGTGTGACGGCAATTATTGTTGTGCTGAAAATATTAACTAATAACTTAATTATGCTCATAAAATGTGAGGTATACAATTATGTTTAAATATAAAAACTTTCTACCAAATCGTTTTTGGATATTCAGCCGCAAATCAATATAAATGAAATAAGGAAAAATTTGAATTATATGAGGAGATATCAAATAGTTTTGTCATATAAATATATTAATATTTTGTAAAAATTAGTGCAATGTAAAAACAATTTTAAGTTATGATTGGATGAATTACATAATCTTTATTTTTATTCAAGACTTATTTTACTATATTTTCAGAAAATCGAAAAATAGGCAAAGTTAAGAAGTATTTTTTTTAAAATTTGCCATTGGCCAAATTACATCAAATTTATTTTTGTATGAACTATAGAAACAGAGGTATCTAAAATTAGAGATCAACGAATCTACATTTTACTAAACTATTATTTAAATATTTATTTTAATAATTATTTTAACTTTTTACAACTAACAAAATATTTTGGTATAATAAATTGTACTCAATAACATTGTTACAAACAAGTACAAATATAAATGGTAAATATGAAGAGCTACAATAGCACCAATATACAATACAAGCATATGGAATATAACTTTAGAAACAACAGAGCCTCCTGTATAAGAGAAAAGCAATAGCAGCAATAATAACTCCCATTAGGAAGTTGATGTACGCATCCCAGGATGATATCCTAGATTCAGAAAGAGTGTCCACAATAATATCTGACTGATGCCTGTCATGACAATGATTTTCAAGTTCACTGTTAGCTGGTGACATATTAGACTCATCTAATTTTTCAATGTTATTTAATGTCTTCTCAGAAGATCCAGAATTTAAATCCTCACCCTGAAAACATTTTAAGAAACAGAAGCTGTAACGTATGACAACTATACAGAAAATTATATAGAAAATATTTTTAAATTTAATGTTTTTGTAAGATTATACAAGAATATTGATCTTTAATTAATTACAAACAGCTCTCATTTACAAACATATATTAATTGAAAAAAAACAAAATTTTAATTTAGGCATAAACCATAGAAGCCTATAGCACATGAATCATAACTCCTTCAACTGATGACAAATTTATAAACAGAACTAAAATCAACCCTTCTATAGAATCCAATTAAATCTTTACATTGCATATTTTATGCTAATTAGTAATCTGAGACTTCACCACTACTTGTAAATTCTATGCCTATTAGTAAGACCACAGAAAGTCTTTTTTCATATACTGAAATGATTTCTTAGTCTATGCAAATTATGGATTATATACAATATATCCAAAAACTCTGACTGTGTCGAAACTTTAAAGAATTATTTCCCTTGCTTGTAAAAGTTAATCTCTTCTAAGAATTTAAAATTAACATACAGAAATGACAGGGGATGAAACTGAAATACATGGTTGATTGTAAATCTGAAAATAACATGTCTCTTGCAAGATATCTTTATTTCGATGATCAGTAAACAAATTAAATAAATGGTAATTTATTAATTATCATACTGATACATTGAAAGCTTTGTTAGTAAGGCTACCTATTGTCCTAGTACAAATTATATGAAATGTTGAAAATATCTCATCAATCATTATATTTATTGACTATAAATTCCATTTAAACACGAGATAAAATAAATTAAAAATATATAAATATACATCAAAAACTTAAAGCATTTGTGGAAAATAACACGTTATGATTAAATAAAATAAATCTTGATGGGGGAAAATTGATGAAAAATACTATGTGTCTCAACCTATCTAGAACATCACAATTGGTTATCTACTTAAGCGTTCACAATCTGTTGTATAGCTATTCACTCGTAAGCTGGTGCTCGATCGATTGATAGAAAACAAAGAGTTAGCCTTATTCAAAAAACATTGTTTTTTGTAGTGTGTGTTGCATCAAAGGCCATCGTTAAGAAATCGCAGGAGTTGTGATCGTTTAGAAAACTGATATAAGTAAATTTGTTGAAAACTTTATGGAAATGATCTGGTTAATATGACAAATAAAATAAAATAATATTTATAGTGGCCTTTCGGCCTTGTCAAATCTACATTTTTGTAATATAATTACTACACCTTATATTATAATGTCTGTGGAATGGTCTTTTGCTTCTTCTACCCTTCCCCTGGCTTATGCTCACCCTTTAAAGTCATGCACCAGCTTACGTGTAAAAAGTTATACGTTAAGATGTTTATTGCTACATAGCCTTAAAAAGTAGAAAGTTTCAAAAAATTGTTTAAACACAATACTACAAAAATAGCAACCTTTTGTAGCCAGTATTGTCTCCTGTTGGGACCTAAGTTCTGAACAGATGTCCTAAAAATTCATGGAAGTATTTGTAAATCAAATTTAGTTACTTAAAGCCTAGAAATACTTTAAACTACTACTGGAATAAATTGAATAAAAAAACTGTTTATAAACTTATATAACTTTATATAAATTAATTCTTTTCATATTTATTTTAAAACTAAAACGGTTCTTAAAAAATCTAAAGTATAACCTGAAAATGTATTTTAAACTGATGCTTATTTTTATACTTTAGTCTATCGCTTCATGCATTTAAGTGTATTATAACTAAGAGCTGCATTAACACCGAAATCAAAATAAAGAGAAAAATTTCAGACTCATTTAATCCTAGCGACAATTTAGATCTTGGAATACTCTAAATAGAGGAAGCCCTCTAGTTAAAGATTTTTGATAGGCTTAATAAATTCAGGAATAAACTGAATTCCGAAACAATTGCTTCTTTTTGCTAAACTTAATAGGTAATAATGGTGTGAGAATTAAACCTGTCCTAAATGAGTTTGCCATCTACATGAATAACAGATAAAATATTCTATTATTTACCTTAAACACGACTTGTTTGATAAGATCCGATTCATCTTGACTAACGGGTTTTGCCTTTGCCATCTTGTCATTACTGAGGTGATTGATGAGTTTACCACAGGAGGAACATTCCCACTTCTTAGAGCTAGAGTAAAACACTAACAGTTTTCAAAGAGCTAAAGAAATAATAATTTTCTTTAAATAACGCACAACAAATCTATATAAATTCTGAAAATTAATAAAATCATTGAAGTTTTGAAAATTATGAAATTTTTACAAGTAAAAACTCAATAAAAATTTTACTAAATGATGTAAAACAGAAAAGAAAAAAAATAATAGATGGCGTTAACACCAATATTATTTTAATTTTCCCAAAACTTTAAAATTTAAAAAAAAACCTCTCACAACAAATTGTATACAATAAAGTTTCTCTTTTCATTACTTTTTATATAGAGTTGCACAATGCTTTCCACAATATATACAACAAATAATATTACATATTAACAATGCACAAAACAAAAAAATTACAATAAAAATTTGCATTATTTCTCATAGCATGATGTAAGTTTTCACACACAAAAATGGACATCTGTTTCTGCTAGCCTTATACCTTTACAGAGAAGGAGATATCACAGAAATTTGTTATACTATAATATTTACGTAAAACACTCTTGAACAAAAATATTATATTATGTTTTTAGTTAAGTTTTGTTTGAAAAAAAATAGAATTTAACTAATATTAATTTTGAAAAATAAATATTATGTTTTTGGATAGCTTATTATAAAACTTTATTACTTTCCTTTTTCTAATCAAACTCACTAGATACTTTTGTGTTGTATTATCTATATTGTAAGTAGTACAACATAATGTTATGTTTTATGGCGGTGTGAATTCAAGTGGTTTGTTTAATCTGGTCTCCTCTGACCTTTCAAAGTAATGAAAGAGTCTAGGTCATGTAAAGACATAGCGAGTGATAAAAATTTTTATTGTAATTATGTTTACTGTTTTCATGTTATAGTGTTTGTTGCATCTTATTGAAGATATTTTGTAACTCAACTCTGTACTGGAAAAAAATGAAAAAAGACTTGAGCTTATACAATTTTATGGTCTGCTTGTTAAATGAAGTTTTTCAAAATTTAAAGTTTTTGTGTACCAGAGTCAAGTCTTATTATTTTTATATGTTTGTAAGGACTCTCCACATCATCTGCTAACATTATTGTGGAAAATCATTTACATTTAGAAATTTCATAATTTCTTAAGTTTACGATTTAAAATCTACTATAAATTAAAAGAAAATTAATACAATTATTGCATTCAAGAAAAAGTAAAAGTAATTGGAAAATGGGAATAAATTTAAGATGTACCTAAATACAGTACATCAGAACTTTAATAGTTCTCTTAATAACATTAGACAATGGGGCATATGATATTTGAGGCATATTAGAAAAGTTAAAAGTATAATATTTTTGTAGTTAGAGGTCATATTTCATGTTTTCCTGCAATGCTAAATGAGGAAGTAGGAGTGAAGGTGTATCATTTGAGCTCAACTGTACTAAAATGGTAGTTGTAGTAAATTATAACATATAAAATTTTAAATAAAACTACCTATAGTACCAAAACAATGCAAAAACCTGCAAAATGAGGAGTATTATTAAGGTGCCCTTTCTATGAAGGTGATTCAACAGCTGAAGTCAGTATAGGCGGGCTGTTGCATAATAATGTTAAAATTAAATGAATTAGTAAATATGGCAAACTGTTGTGAAGTGCTTATGTTAGTTAAAACAAGGATAATGAGAAGATAATAATGAGCCCCATCATTATTGATGAATTTGAGAGAAAAATAGAAGAGAGAGTTTATCCAGAAAGATTTTAAAAAAAATTATGATAATATTGTTCTTTACAACAAAATATTATATTTTTATAATATAAATAATTTTAGTCTAGATTGGTGACAAAAATGCTCATTATTCAATATGAATGACCCAATGTGTATTTCCCTGAACCAGAGAGGATGAAGATGCTTGATTGTTTTGAGGAAAATGTTAACTTGTTTTGAATATCATCACGGGAAATGAGACATGTATTCTTTACAAGACCTCAAAGTCAAGGAGATGATCAATATAGTGGTGCTACACTCTTTCACCATGTTGAAAAAAAATTACTGTACTTTTTGACACAAAAAATCTTGAATATTGATTTTAGAAAGGGTCAACTTTTGTTCGACAATTCCTAATAGGTAAGTTATACATACAACATTTTGTAGTGAAACAGTCAAAAACTTACGTCGAGGAATTCAGAGCACATTGCAAAAGATGTTGATAATAGGAATCTGCCTACTGCATGACAATGCTTATATCTGTACAGCTCATGCAATATTTGCATTTTGGGAGTATCCACAGTACTGAATCTGTACCTAGAAATAATCACTTATTCACCAAATTGAAAAAAAGACTTGGGTGAAAAGTCCTTCTCTGATAAAGATGACATGGAAGGGTTTGTGAACATGTAAGACGCTGAGGAGATGGCAGAATATCTTTATGAAAATTGTTTTTAAAAAACCTATTCTTCAAATGTATTGAGTTGAATAGAGAATATGATAAAAAAAATAAGTTATATGTTAACATAAATATCATGCACTTTTTTCAATATAAAGAATTAAAAAAAATTACAGTCTTGTATTTTTAGTTTATGAACATACAATGTATTTTAAATAATACTTTAAATTCTTGAATTTTGTAGTCCATTACGTTCGGTGAATCTTATTTATCACTTAAACAATAGTGGAAGACAATGATGAAGATCAGCACATAGCAATCAAAAATGTTCTGTCTCAATAAGTTTTAACAAATTTACACAATTTAAAGTTCGGATAGTCATAAACTATTGTTTAAGTAATTAATACTTTAAAACCTCTTGATATCCTGACCATCAAAAAGTATACTATTTAAAATACATAATAATTTTACAATTTCCTCAGGAAAAATTCCAAACATTAAACCTAGAGAAAATTTAAATTGTGTTTAATGCACATTTCTTCAATCATCTTCAGAGGAACTTGTTACAATAATCCTCTGTTATAACAATAATTATAACGGATTCCTCTGAAAACGATTGATGAATTGATATGTAAATTACTATTTAAGTAATTAAAAAGTTTATTTGTGGTCGAGGTTTTATTTATTTAATAAATGTTAATATGAATTAATATACTGAGTTCGTCTCCTGAATTATAGAAAGCTATTCCTTTGTTAAGAAATTCAGACAAGCATGTATTCACTAGTAACTAAATATGCCTCCTGTTTATTAGGAAGTATACAATTTTAAAATCTATTTTATATAAACTTTAACAAATTATAAAACTCACCTTCGGGCTAATGCTTCTCGTTCTTTAGGTGTGTAATCAAGTGAACCAATAGTTCCGCTTCCCGGTGTTGGCATAAAAGCTCGTAGTGCTAGTAGAGCTGTACGAATAGACCAAGAAGGTTGCCATGTTTCTGGATGATGTCCAGATATACTTAAGCAGATTTTTTTATTGGTTTCAAACCTTCCATTTGGCTATAATCATAAGGAGTATTTGAGACTTTAGTAAGCAGAAAACTAAGAAAATAACTCAAACAGTATTTCATATAGCCTAATAGAATTTAATTCACAATATTTATCAAATTTTGAAGTTCCAAAAGATGAAATATTTTGACTAGGCTGAAATCAAAAGATTTGTTAATTTTTTAAATAACTTCCTATTTGAATATAATGACCAAGAATTGTTTAATACAATGTACAAATAAAGTGAAAATTGGAATTTTGTTAAGTTGGACCAGTTGAAACCACAGCTAATTGAAGCCAATGACTTTTAGATAAACTGAAGAAGGCCAGGAAACAACAAAAAATAGGTAATATACTTGTAATAATTTCTTAACGATACTCATTCTCCAAATGTTTTGCTTTGGATCAATCATCCAAAATGTCTTTTGAAACAAAATCTCCATAATTTCTGTCTTTTGTCCAGTTTGACAACATAGACAGCAGAAATAGATTTTAATGATTCATCTTTATCAATTTGGTGCAAAATTTTAAATTGTTTTGCCACTGAACAACATTTTTGTTGTTTTATTATCATTATATGTAATTAGATAAACTTGAAAACACCTAAAAAACAGCAAAAAGAATCATATAAGTCGTACTGAACAGTTTTATCTGTGACAGTTGTATACTGTTTGAATACAAGGCTAACTTATTTATATATTTGTCATGCTGTATGTTATAACTATGTGCTCAAATAAGCAAATGCTGGAAAAAAATATTTTTTACATTTTTATTAATTTTCTCTGAGTTACCCAGTAATCTTCTAGTTAAAGGATAGAGAGTTAATTAATGAGATTATACTATTATGATTTAAAATAACCATTTCTTAGTAAAAACTGTTTCACACATAGACAGTTTTTATTTTTATTAACTCAAGATTTGTGAAAAATTTGTGAGTTTATTAAAATATTGTTTTTAAAGAAAGTTAGCAAGGGAAATATTTTATACTCTCTACTTTACACATACAAATATAATGAGACCTACTGTTAATAAGATAATGTTTGGAGGTTTCATAGGATATTCTGTTGGCAGAATAATTCGTCCGTGGTATAATCCACCATCAAATTCAGTATCTTCTGGACCTTTCACAGTAAAATGCCACTCAAATAAATTGTCTTCTATGGGATGTGCATAATATTCTTCAGTTGGTTCTCGAAGTTCACAAGCCTCTCTCATTAGCCGCTTTACAGCTGAAATAGTAGAATTAATGAAAAAAACACTTATTTTATAAAAAGACACACATACATTATATACAAAAAGACAAATAACTTTGGTATATAAAATAATGAGTTAGTACCCGTTCAATGAGAATAACGTAGCTGTTCTGTTTCAATCTTTTTTTTGCTCCTAAAATTGATACCTTTTTTACAAGTACTGTAAAAAATTTTAAAATTTAAATAATATTCTGATACCTGTTTTGTTTTATACCATACAGAAAATAAATTTATTATTAGATTTAAGGACATAACCCACTGGTACAGTATAGATAAAAATGGAATAACTATGTTTAATGAAATATTTATGCTCTACAATGATTTATAATAGGGCGAGATATAATTACACTCTATTTATAATCTTAGTAACATTTCAAACTTATATTTTAGTCTCGTAGAATTTTAAAAATTAAACTGTGACACAATAGTATTGTACATTAGGGGTGACTAAAATAATATGATTTTCTGAGTACTAGAATTTTTGGAGGGAATACTAAGACATTTTTTTAAATTATTATATTATATTACATTCAGATTTAATTTTTCCAAATATTTTTTTGGTGGCTCAATGCACGGCTGAAGAATTTAAATTTTGAAGGAAAAAAATGGAAAACTTATCCACATCTGGTACTTTCTAAATGGAAAGGACTAAACATTAAATAAAATATTAATTTCAAAGTAACATCTAGTATATGTAAAGACATTTTTGTTCTGAATGAATATTGACTGAATAAAATGTAATATCATAATGTTAATTCCTTGCTTTAAAAGAGTAGGCGTTAATACGTAAAAACATTGTGATTTCACCTTATGTTGGTTCCATTCAGTTTTAAATGTAACCTAATGTAGCAGGATTAGAAGAAGCTAATAACAACAGGGTAGTAAGGAAACTTTCCCTGCACTGCTAATACTAATTATTGGGTGACAAGTTAATCAAATTTCAAAGAATTGCATTTGCGGTATTACTAATACGGGCTAATTGCAATGGGGAAGTAAGATATTAAAAAAAGAAATAATAAATCAAAATCTGATTTTAGAAATAATCTTAACACTTTAGTAGCTTTGAATATGCCAAGGGAAAATTTAAATAGTTAATATTAAAAATATAGTATGATATTTCGTTATATTTTAACTGCTTATTTATTTCTTTGCAAAATGATAATACTTGACCAAAATTGGATCAACTCCTTTTTTTTTTATTTTTCTATATATCATTTAGATACATCCTGAATAAGAAAAGGGTGATTTTAAATCTCTCAAACCATAAATAGTTGTTAAAATTTGGAAAATACAAACATAATTAAATTCACAAAAAGACGTAGAGTATTTAAACTTAGGTTATTGTATGTATAAAGCTTAATATTTTTTTTGGTAAAAATTTACAAGCGCGGACATTAAGATTTCTAAAGGATCTTTAGCTTGAAAGGGAATCAGATTAATACACGGTAACTTATTTTTTATAATAAATGACTTACTTTAATCCTTAATTCAAAATTGTAGCAACTACAGGTAGTTCTAATTTGCCGGTAGGCATAAAAACTCTTATATTTATTATTTAAAGAAATGAACATCTTATAGAATGTCCTTAATTATCTTAAGGCATGTATAGGTTACAGCACTTGGTTTAATAAAAGTTATACTTAATGGCTTAAATTAAGTATTTCTTTAATAAATGTATACAAAATTTATTTGAAAATTCTTAATTTTTTACTTGAACTCAAATAAAATTCAATGCCATGAATTTTGCTTTAGTAATAACAAAATTGTAAAGAATGTCAATTCCTTAGTGTTTAAGTGCAATCTAATATTAAGTGGACTATACCAGTAGAAATTTATGTAAAAAGCGTTATGTTATTTATGTTAAATGGTTAGGTTAAGTTATATGCGGAGAAATATTGATATCTGTATTTTACGATCATGTACAAAACCACTTGTTACATTAGTATGGGGTAGAGATAGTATTGTAAAAAAAGTAATAATTTTGCAAAAGAGAGTCTTGAGAATTATCTGTCAAGTGGAGATTGGGACGCATTATAAGCAATTGTTCAGGGTGCTTGAAATATTATCATCTCTCTCTGTGATTGAAGAACTATTGTATTTAACAAATAATTAAAGGTAATATCGACAAATATTCTTTAGATAATTACTCAACCAGACAGTGTGATAGTCTTAGAATAGGCCAATATTATTATCAAGCTAATTTTTCAGAAGTTGGTAAAAAATGTACAATTTATCGATGGAGGCTTTGGGTGTAGTAGCTTCGAGTATAGGGTAAAGCTATGTTTGCTCTATGTCAATTATTGTAAACCACTATTTATAGTTTAAAAATTGAAGTAGTACGAGTTTAATAGGCTCATTAGAAGTAAAGAAGCAGTTGCACTATCGATTACGGAATTAAAAATATTAAGAAGTTTTAATATTGGGATAAAAGAAACATTATAAAGGTTAGTTTCAGCAAAAAAAAAAAAAAATAATAAATAAATGTTTTATTTAAACAACAGGTAATTATAAAATTACCTAGATTATTAATAACTTCAAGAAACATTCCTTAATTAAAACGAAAACTTATACATGAAGAGCAATGATAATATCCTTTTGAGGTTAATGAAATTTTACTTTCACTAAAACTATATTTTACCTGGACTTTTGACGTTATATTTTCCTTCAAAATCCATGATTTTTAAAAATATATTATTATTTGTATCTTACAATCCTGATAGTGCAAATTTCATAAAATAAATACTTTGACAGTTGAACTTTAGTCTCTAAAAAAGTAAACATAAAAACTAACACAAATATTTTCCAATTAAACGACGTGGAATGTCAAAATCTATTACAAAAAAATTATATTTTATAAGAAATTTTTATAATACGTTAATGTTGATTTTCCAGGAAAACGCAAATAACCACTTAATCCTTAACCTAACAAATTTAGTTACGTTGGATTGTTGTATTGGTAGACGAAATCTAAGGGAAATGGAACGTTTTATAAACGGACGTCGGTTTTCTGTTAAGACATGTTTATCAAAATAAAGTTTGCAATTAATAAAAAATGCACTATGTTAGATATAAAATTGTTTATATTGAAATATCTTTTAAACACTACTTGATCAATATATTATTAAAATATCATATAACACTACATTATATACTAAAACAAAATATTACTAGCGATTATTATATTTCCCGATTCAGTCTTCAATACGTTACTGGTTTTCTTAACAGCTGATTTAGTATAATTGAGGATTGCCTTAATGTGATAACAAACTATAATATAGTTAAATTTATTTAAACTTTATAAACATCTTTCTAGGAAAATATTAAATGTAGTTATGGTATTACTGTTCGCATCATACTTTAATTTTAGTTTAGAAATATAATCATAGATGTCAGTGCATTGGCAGTGTACGGTGGTGACATCTAGGTTTTCGTTTCTGCAATCACAGCAACAACAACCAACTGAAAGAAGTTCAGTCCAGTTTGTTTCTATCGGCAGTGAATTGTGTTAGTCTGAGTGATTGTTCGTGATGATTTTGCTTACGTTTGATACAAATTAACTTGGATATAAGAGAAAAACATAATAAGGTAAAGAAAATATTAATTATATTATATGAGTTCTATGACAAAAATTGATAAAGCAATAAAACATCAAATGATAATTCTCTTTAGGGTTCATTTCGTTATGACTAACCCCGATTAAATCATGCAAACCACAAAACGAAATGAACATTACGCAAAAAAATTGAGTATATATTTGATGAAATGGAGTGGTGAATAATGTTGTGTATGAGGTTCTTTAAGATTTAAAACACCAAGGTTTTTATTATTTTTTAAAAGGTCTAAAATTTTATTGTAGAAAGTAAATTTTATTGAAATTAATTCATTTTCACATTAAAACGGGCCTTGTTATTAGTCTATTAAACTAATATTTTATTAAAATTACCAAGTATCTTAAAATGACAATGTAAACAACAAATCAGTGTTCACATTTACTCTCACATTGTATAGACCTCTGAGCATAGGTTTATTTATTGTCTTACGTCTGGCAATTTTTGAATAAAATAATTTAGCTTGGTTTTAATCCAATCATATATATTTAGGCCTATATATATATATATATATATATATATATATATATATATATACGTAAACTTATTTATTCGAAATAAATACGAAAAACTTGACATGTATTTATTGCAAATAAAAAAATGATTAAATTTGTTGATTGAAAATTAAAATTTAATTGTCTTATTTTTAGAATACACCTATTTTAAAGAAAATGAGAGAATGAGCATGTGTCCTTTAACATTTTGGTAATAAAAGAGATAATTTTGTATTAATTATTACGTTAACTAAAAAGGTTATTGATAAAGAGATTGTAAAAATATGTTGTAAATAATGTTTACAATGATTTTAAATGCTTCTAAATAGGATGAAGATCTGTCTTTTTTTGTAATAAGAATCCCACCTATTGAATTATAATATATTATTCGCAGATCATCTGGAGAGATATTAGTCTTGGAGATGCATTAAAATAAAGTAGATTAAAGAGATTAAGTTAAATGATGAAACAAAAGAAAACGATTAAATGAATATTCGCCAAAATAATACAAATATTATATATAAAATTAAAATAAAATATTCATACATTTAAGGACACAGAAATCTTATGCGTTTATGTTCCTATCAACACATGACCATTTTGTCACAATAACGTTTAGTAAAAGGTATACAGAGTTGTTACTTTGGTTCATAATTTCTTTCAGTTTTTCATGTCAAAATAGAAATTTGAATAATTTTATCTAAAATAAAGGTTTGTTACGTTTCAACATTTCCTGGAACGAATATTGTAGTGAATGTACTGTGGAGTAGACATTCTTATGGGTCAAAAATAAAGAATTGTATTTCCCCTTTATTTATTTATTAGTTTTGGAGCTAAACAATTAAGGCATTTGGATCCAGTTATATAATGGTTGCGATATTAAGTCGATTTTAACACGATTAGTGGAATACACTTGTATAGCGTTTCGTATAGTATTTATAATCAAAGTATATATAGTTAAAAAAAATAAGATTTGTTTCATAGACATAATTAATTTTAGTAAAAAGGTAATGGTTTTAAAAAAGATCTAAATACACACTGCTAATTTTCCTGCAGTAATTTATTTTCGTTTAGTGTGAACAAATTGAGAAGATGTAAACCGTTTTAAAAGGATTATTTATTAAAACTTCTGAAATAAAATCAAACAAAATATATTATTCAACATTTGATTACGACATGTATAACAAAAAACGGTATTAATAATTTTATTACAGTACGTGTATTGTTATATTTACGTTAACGTACTGACAACTAACGTAATGTTATAATGAAACAAAAATACAAAGAGAGTGGGAGAGTAATAAATAGAACTTAATTAAAAACCTTTATGCTATAATTTCCAGTTTCTAATATTTCATTTCAAAATATAGTAATTTATTTTGAAATAATAATGATAATTTATTATTAAAGTGAAAAAAATGCAATTTATCTCTCGGGAATTATTATTTTCCTTTCTCGAAATATTTAGTAAATGTTTTTTTTTTTAATATTTACAAAGGATCGGAACATTCTGTAACACCGATTTAAAATCTTCAAAGACTGTGGACTTCGTTCAAAATCTATATTTCACTTGATAATTAAAATTTAATGTTCATGTTCTTAAATGATATTTATTACACGAGATGTATAGATAGGGTGATGAAAGTATTGTTAGAAAGTAAACAATCAAACCGAGAAGAGCTTATCTACATTTCATGCTCCTCCTTATTTCATTCTTTCTGTGTAACAACTTCAGCAACTAACTCGGAATTAACCAAGTGCATGTTTTTTGAAAAAAGCACACGGTTTTTCACTTGGAAATGTGAACATGACCTTAATTTCATAAGTCAAAAAGGTTTAGTGAATTTAAGAGCTACAAACTTAGTTAGTTATGAAATAAAATTGAATTCTTCCATTTTTAATGTCAAATTTAGAGTATTTTATATTTATAAACTTTTTTTGTGAAAAAAAAACAAAAATGATTTTTTTAAAGACATTTTTATTAAGAGTAGTCGTTTAGTACTAGAATCAGGTAGTTGGCCAATTGTGTGGTGACGTTCACTATACATATATCTTATGCAGGTAGGCACTGTTGATCAACTGTGTGGTGACGGTGACTATACGTATATCCTAACGAGAAAGGCGCTGTTGATTAACTGTGTGGTGCCACTGACTATACGTATATCCTAATCATAAAGGCGCTGTTGATCAACTGTGTGGTGCCAGTGACTATACGTATATCCTAATCAGAAAGGCGCTGTTGATCAAACGTGTGGTGCCAGTGACTATACATACATCCTAATCACAAAGGCGCTGTTGATCAACTGTGTGGTGCCAGTGACTATACATACATCCTACTCAGAAAGGCGCTGTTGATCAACTCTGTGCTGGCTTTGACTATACGTACATCCTAATCAGAAAAGCGCTGTTGATCAACTGTGTAGTGCCAGTGACTATACATATATCCTAATCAGAAAGGCGCTGTTGGTCAACTGTGTGGTGCCAGTGACTATACATACACCCTAATCAGAAAGCCGCTGTTGGTCAATTGTGTGATGTCAATGATTATACACATATCCTGTAGCAACACTTCCGGAAATGCGAACCTTTGTGCGTGAGACTCACCTTTCCTGCAACGGCGCGGCGGACGTCCCAAGAGCAGAGCATCAAAGAACAAATCCTGGAAGAGAAATCCCATACAAGGATATGTAGACGGCAATACGATGCTATAAAGGTAGTACTGGTAACAATCTTTTTGGAGGAGGTGGTTCGTCTGAGTATTTTTGTATTTTATCCCAAATAAAATAATTATTTTCACGTTACAGGGAATTATAGTTGTATATGAGATATACACGTAAATTAAATTTATTTATTTTGCCATATCAACCTTATTCTATAAATTCATAAACCATAAACCAGTAATATAAACAAAAAATGTTTAAGAAAATTCTCACTTAGGTCAACAAAGAAATATTTTATTAAAGTTACTTTTCATTAAATAATATTGACACACACCACCTTCGCAGGACTAAATAACAATATTATTACTATCCAAAAAAATAGAGTATGGAATATCTCTCCTTTAAAAGAATTCTGACAAGTAATCCTCCTTGGGCCGTGGAGAGTATACGTACTCACAATATATATATAAATATACCAGATTTAAAATATTTACCTGTTGCGGGTAGTTTATATACTAGGTTACATCTGGCGGTTACTGGTTTCTTTGGGAAGAGGCATGACGATCGGAAATCTTCCCAGCAGTCACCCGCTAAACCTTAAAGACCCTTTTGTCCGACTCTCGCTATACAATTACTACACTTCCTAACTTAATGCTTTTAATTTAAAAACAGAATGGAAATTTCATGCTTTTCACAATCAGCTGTTTGCAATCGGTTCGCTGCTGAGTGCTAGACTCCCGTGCCAACCATTGAAACTATTAACTATCTTTCGTTTAGTGTTATCGAGGTTTGGCGGCAGTATAAAAAAAAGTTACAATTTAATATGTGCACAGATATGACAGAATCAAGTATTAAGTGGCAAAATAAAAAGCGAAATTAATTATGAAAATTAATTAATTAAATTTAGTTAATGAATTAATATTTGGCACAACTGTATAAACATTAAGTGTTATCCTGTACAAGTTTAAAAGGTGTATTTTAACTTGAGTGAATGAATAAAAAGTATTTTATTAACGATTGAAAATTTGAACAAGATATATAAATAAATATATACATAGGAAGAGTGCAAAATAACAGTAGGAATAAAAAAATAAATTACAACACTAGTAAAAAACATAAAATTAGTTAAATACAATATTTAAAGAAATATAAAATGTAATGCACCTTTACACATGTTTCAGTCTTGGTTGTAATTAGAAGGTTGAAAGTTTAAAGTATAGTAAAGTATAAAGTATATTATAGAGCTCTACTTATTTTTGATTTTTGTAAGTAAAATTTTTAAATTGATTAATGTTTGTATGCATTTTCCTGCTTATTGTAAGTTGAAATTTTTATTTTAATCATGTTTGTTACCTTTAGGAATATTGGTTTACGTTTAAGCGCTCTCTTCTGCTTTTCCTAACATTAAAACATTGGTCTTTGTTGACGCGTTTCGGAATGTCTCCATTTTCGAAACTTTAACTGTACTCTTACATTATACAAAATCTATACAGTATTGTTATTTATAGAACAAGTAATAATTACTTCTATTTTACGTATTTTATATTATATTTGCTTAAATTTATTTGTTATATCATAATAATATATAATTATAAACTTTATCAATTGAAATTATTTCAACAAAATTATTATACTTTAAAGGTAACAACCTGAAAAAAATGAAGTTAAAATAATTGGTCATTTTAATAATCCCACTGGCGTTCCTTTGACAATACTCTTCGACTGAAGAACATCAGCGTCGGAGAAATTATTTAGGTGGAAAATATACAGCTTTTCTCAAACATTTCTGTTCTCCCTCGATGATTCCCTCAGGACGTAATGGATTTCTGGAGTGGATCCTAATGCCGGATATTTCTTTCACCCTGACTATGATTACGTTCATTAAAAATAAAGGTCTATATGATGTCGACTCTGTTAGACGCGCTAAGTAGACCATAAACTTACAAATAATTGCAAAATCCTGGCTTTAGGTTTTCTTAGCGACAATCGAAAAATGTAAGCGTCATCGTGTTTCCAAGTTGGCTTGTAATATGTTTGGAAAAAGGTTTTCCATGAAGACTTTCAGTAAAATAGGACATAAAGTTAGCTAATTGATTGGAGGTATAAACTTAACATATAAATTTATAAAACCGTTATTTGATAAAGTGAGGATATGATATTGGAACAGACCAGGTTTATCTAAAATACAGTCTCAATAGTCGAATACAAAATCAAGAGGAACGGTCGGGATAAGTCAAATAAATTACAGCAATCAAGCTTTTAAAATAGTCAAAACACAGCATGTTTTAGTTAAAAATCTATAGATTTTACTCTCTCATACTAAAATAAATGCACACTTGTCGGAAAGAGCACTTACTTTGACTTTCAATGAAAATGGTCGCGAAGTCAACATTTACCCCAACTTATGTGGTGTAGTAATAGGACTTATGTTCATGCCGTTTTAATTAAATGTATGGTTTTGTTGTAATGTAACTTAATATATGGCGTTGTAACGGCACTGAAGTATATGTCATTGTTATAACGACACACACACACACACACACACACACACACACACGCACGCGCGTGCACACACACACACACACACACACACACACACGCACGCACGCACGCACACACACACACACGCACGCGCGTGCACACACACACACACACACACACACACACACACACACACACCCAGCACGCACGCACGCAAGGACTTGAAAAACAAACAATAATATAATGACGATAATTACTAGTCAAACAAAATAAATGGGATTTTAAGGCACGGAACCTGTGATAAAAACAGCTCTATATAGGAATACAATTCAACAATAAAACAAATCAGTTATTCTAATTATTAGACAACTCTAATAAGCTTCAATATTAGGTAATCTATATTGAGCTCAGTTTAAGATAGGACCAGGTAGACACTAACGCTAACATTAGCAGGTTGAGAATAGGCCTATTTCAGGTACACGTAAGTGATAACTCGACCTTTCTTATATCTTCTATAAGAGAGGTTTTTGTCCAATATTCAAAATTCTTCCCTATCATTCGTTGATACAGTAGCAATATTGGCTATAGTTTTAAATGTAAAAGAAGGAAATCAAATAGGATATGTAGCCTATTTGTACCTATGATGATGGACGAAATGAATAGTGGCGAAACATGAACTCTTAATAAGAAAGTAAAGAGAAATAGGCTTTAAATAAAATTTTCAAGATAATATATAGGATATACAAGATAATATATGCTATTTAGAAAAGACGTATTCTATTGACGTGTGAAGTTCCAGTAAAAGATTAGGATCAAGTTTGAAATATGTCCATAAAATGAATGCATCGAAACTACCTGAGCAATTAAAGATCAATTGTCTATAGATATATTGGAACGACGAGGAAGAAAGGACTGACATTGGAACAGGATTTGGCTTAGACCTGTAACGCAGAAGAAAAAAACAACCATCATAAATAATTAGATACTCATCTTTATAATGTTATAAGATTTGCAAAATAATACCTTGAAGTCTTTGCTTTGATCCGTATTAGTAAATATCCCCTTAAATAGGACCATTTCAGGTATGGAAAAATCTGCAGACGCCAGCCATGATCTTTCTCTATTTCCTGACCAGGTGTTTTTATACCCTCACGTTAACCCTGGTATTATTACAAGCAATCCTTCCAGCAACACTATCTACAGATATTGTTACTATGAATTGGTTAAAATTCCTTAAACATAATTTCTTACTCCTTAATACAAATCTTACATGGGTACATAGCTATATTTCTACATGGCCAATTTAATGAAGTTTAATTTCAAACCGAAACCGATGTAATCATTTTGTGGTATTGCAAAGAATGTGTGGAAATCCATTTTAGAATACTCTGAATCTCCTGTATAAAATATTTGTTTCGAACGATTTCTTCATAATAAAAGCAAGTTTTCTTCCTAAAAATTACTTGGGAAATGATTCGTATTATTAGAGCACAAAGCTGTATTTATATTGCCTACACTGCCCCTTGTCATCTACTAAAATGGCACGATAAGCTCTGTAGCCCAGTGTTTGACGGTAAAAAAGATCTCTCTCTCTCTCTCCCTCTCTCTCTGTATATATATATATATATATATATATATATATATATATATATATATATATATATATATATATACTTGCAATTCTTTCGGGCAGCATATATTTCCATTAAAACTTAGGTTAAATTCCATTTTATTCTCTTCTTTCAAAGTTATGTGCGCATAGTACGTGCTTCTTACTCTTTAGGGACGAAAACTCCTTATGACAAAAAAAAGCAGCCCCTCAGCCCCTTAGAACTAAATTTGAGAACCTATTAGTTTTGAAAATTATTAGTATTTTAATAGTGTATATGCAAGTAACAGCTAAACTCTTAAATTATCTAAGATGATTTGTTGAAAATTTCAAACCTTAAGATCAATCATAAGTATATTATATTCTTGAATACTTTACGCCTTTTAAAAAATTCCAACCCTTAGAAACCACAATTTATGATAAAATTCGAAGAAAAATATTTGTAACAGTTTATAAGTTTTAATCCAGTACGTATTCAAGTACAATCTCATTCATAAAGATATTATATTTTACTCAAATTTTCAACCTCTGAGAAATATTCAACCCTATCGATTAAAATTGTAAAAGTGTTTTAGTGGTCATCAGAAGATTCATCGCTATCGACTTCCTCCTCTTGATCTAGTATTGGAGGACAAATCTGGTAGTCATCATCTTCATATGTAGTGTTGTAAAAAAAAGCTCAACGTTTCAACATCCACAACATGGCCCAAATTTCGTTTTACAATTAAAAAATATAATTTTCAGCAACCGGTATTTTCAACATTTTAACCGGTTTTGAACCATTGTTAATCCACGCCAAATCAATAAAAAGAATAACTGTATATCCAAGCTTTTTTTTTTGTTTTTCATGATAAATTCTTTTATGGCATTGGATATGATAACTGAGCAGCATTATTATTAGAGAGAGCCTTATTACCAGATGACTCGTAGCGCATCTGTTCGAGTACTGCTGATCAGTGATGGGAAAGAATTTGCAAACCTGTGATTTAGTCAGTGTTATACGAAAATCACAGTTCGACCTGTTACGCAGCGAGATGAAGTAGCAGGTTCTTATCTAACTAAACTGTGACGGAGTTGCAAATCGCCCCTACTGGTGGTTGGGGAACCAAAACCCTTCACAACCATCACACCCAGGTAGGCGAACTAAAGTCGTCGTTGGTCTTAAACTGCACTTTGTGTACGTGGAGGGGGGATGGGGTCAGGATGGGATGTCTATCAGTCACTGCTTTGACAAACGGAACGAACGAAATGAGCTGGAAATTAGAACCTGTTTTTTACTGTAAATAGTGATTCTCAGTTTCTCTTTCTTACTCACTGTGACTGGTAACGGTGACCTTTGATGTTGTGATTGCGATCGAGATAGCTAAAGAAAGTTCTAAAACAATTTTGTTTGCTGTAGTTCGTTATTAATTTATAAATAATTTATCTATAAATATTTCATTTATAAATAAAAACGCTCATTCACAAATTATTATTAACCAATAACTTCATTTAATTCGATTATTTTCAGGTCTTATTTTTAGTTTATATTACAATAAATACAGTCTGCCTGAAAGTGCTGTGTCTAGAGTGAACAATGAAAACAGCAGGAGACGAAATCGGAGCGTAATTTGGACATTGTGTACTGAGGACGAGAGTCAAATGGCATTTTGTAATGACATTTTGCACAAACACTCATCAAACTATTAATTAATATAAAACAATCATACCGACATGGTCAATTCACATATCATTACTTTACCTCAATAACTAATAGGAACTGACAATTACAGTTAAAAATCACAATCATGGTTGAAAGTCACAGTTATTTCAAAATAACGATCACAGTTTGGTAGTGTGGAATCACTGTTAGTCACATTTCTGCTGCTGATGAGTCTTCAAGACGTCTCAATTTATTTTGTTGTACTTTTTTAGCAAATCCGTAAGCCAACATCGCACAAGACCTGCCAGCTTCTAAATTGTCTTCCAGCCCAGCGTTACTATTATAAAACAGTTCTACTTGATCTCTTACACCTATCATTTTTGTAAAAGATAGACAATTTTTCCTGCTTCTATTTTAAGACGCAAGTGCCATACCCAATAAAACAATGAGAGAAAATAATTAATTTCGTACTATTTGGATAATTTATTTCAAAATCTTTCGAACAATATTTATATGTTATGAGGAAAATGTTGTGAGAAATACAAATCAAATTTAACTTAAAACATACGTACTTGAAAAATTAAGGACTCTAAGCCGGTCAATAATCTTGAACACATTTTATAACATTACACTATGTTATGACGAAAAAGCTTCTGGTTCCATATTCCAAAAATGGAGGCAACAATTTTCATCATAAATCCGTTATGTTTGTTCTTTGTTGAATTTACTTGTCCGTTTTACGCTTTTCAAAAACAGTTCTCATCATTTAACGTTAAAAGGTTGAAATCCACTTAACGATAGTCAAGTTACCTCAGGGCGACTTAAGTGGGTTGTTATGTCGACTACAAATATGTTTAAAAATAAATACTATCGATTTTATATAATCTTTATTTTTGTTTGTAATACCTTTTTCAGTAAAATGTAATGTTTTCGAGTTATTTGTGAAAAACCGTTCAAATACATGAGTTTATAGCCATCACCTTCAATCACGAATAACTCAAAAATCTTTGATATGAGAAACAATGTTATAGAACATTTTATTAGAACTTTTTTATTTACCGGTTTTTGGGGATAATTTGAATTTAATAATTTCCTCCCCCTAGATGGAGTGGCATCCACCCCTAGAGTAAAACGTTCATACTTGAGAATGACTTTTGGTAGAATAACTTTTGATCCGTGAGATACTCTCTACTTACGATTACAATTTCACGCCAATCTGTGCTGTCTAAAATAATTGCGAGCGGAAGTTATTAAACAATAAACTACTGCAAAAGTTTTTAATATTGCGAAACATTAAGACAAAATAAAACTTATAATTAATGTTATCACTGTATCTTTAATATAGGTAAACTTTTTATTGCAGATGTAATTAAACACTCAAAAGTTTTCGTTATTCTAATTATAATTATTATTTTCTAATTGTAATTAATTATTATGATTAAAAATATAAAGTTAGAGTATAGTGCCGAAGGTATTTCTATTTTAAAAATATTATATCTTTAGAAAGTATAAAGGAGTTTAGATTGTAATTGTTGTTTATAGGGCCTAAAAGAATAACTATGTTTCGTACATTGTATACCAAAAAGCTCAACAATTTCAAAGAACCTTACGTACAAACATTAAACTTAATACGCTATCAGAAATGTTTATAAAATGTTAGCAACATATTTTACATTATTGCATATATCAAGCAGCTCTAGAAGTGAAAAAAATGAAGAATATCTAAAGTGTAAAAAATATTTGTGATTATATATAGACGATTATAGATGGTTGTTTAAGCCCCATAAGGTATTTTAAGGCAGATATATTAGTGTGTGTTGAAAACGCTTCACTTAGTTAACAATGTTTAAAAATATTTCCTAATGATTAGGCCTTTTTACATTTAATACTTGCTGAAACTCTATAAAACTAATAAATAAAACTCGTAAAAGTTTCACAATTTTTATTAAAATCAAGAGCGATAATTTTACCTGATACATTCATTCTCAATCAACAAATTAGTCTCATACAAGTAACTCATATAAAACTGGAACGTTAAAATCTGAGAATGCTTGTTTAGAGAGACGAATTCTAGAGGTGAATTCGCCTCTAATCTTAGTAAACATTATTAAACTTTACTGAGCTTTATTTACTAATGATAACTTTCCTAATATTATTTATTATTGATAACTTTCCTAATATTATTTATTAATGATAACTACTAAATAATATTATTATTTATTAATAATATTTATTATCATCGGTGTTATTCTGTTGAAACAGAGCATGAAAGGTTTGATAAACACTGCAATGTTTTAGTAGTAAATTGATAGCGCAATTTTTAATCAGGAAATAATAATAACTATTTTATATTTTGAAGGAAACATCTGTCATTTTAAAACAAGATTTGTGTAATGTTAAAAACTATGTAAAGGTTCTATGATTAGGAATAATTAAACAAAAAATATAAAGAAAAAAAAATTAAAAGTCAATTCCTACTTTGGTCAACGAAGACAAATTTTAAATTAGTTACTTTTTATTAAATAGGTGCAATTAATATAAATAAAGTAACATAACCTATTCGTTAAAACGGCTGTTCTACCTCATAATCTATAACATACAATCAGCTGTTTTATAAAATAATATGTTATCACCTATTTTAAGTCAAATGGGACGAAATATTTATATTGCATGGCTTGCCCTTTTTGTGAAACATTTTTCTGCAATATAAAACTAAAATTAATTCATTAAATTTAATTAATGAATTAATTTTTGAAAACTATGTTAACATCAAGTGTTATCCACTACAAGTTTGAAGAAATGTATTTGATCTTAATTTGGTGAATAGTAGGTATGTTATTAAGGAATGAAAATTTGAAGATATGTGAATGAGGAGTATACGCGTAAGCTACTATTATATCCCGAACACTGAAGTGTTATAAGTGATATATGATAAGACATATCTTGTTAAGAAATAAGTTTATGCAATGTAGGCGTCTCAGGTATTTCACTATTTTGGTCGTAAAACTGTTACCTGAACGATTTCCCTCAACGTCTGCAGACCTTATGGAAATAGCATTTTCCGAATAACAAAATGCATTTATAGCATTTACTACAATTGTAAGATAGCTGGGTTTTATAACTCCAATATTGATAAAGCTGGACTAGATCACGTATCGTGTATCACAGGTGCATATATTAGGAAAATATAATCAATAAAGTGTTACCTGAACGATTTCCCCCAACGTCTGCAGAGCTTATAAAAATAGCATTTTCCGAATAACAAAATGCATTGATAGCATTTACTACAATTGTAAGATAGATGGGTTTTATAACTCCAATATTGATAAAGCTGGACTAGATCACGTATCGTGTATCACAGGTGCATATATTAGGAAAATATAATCAATAAAGTGTTACCTGAACGATTTCCCCCAACGTCTGCAGAGCTTATAAAAATAGCATTTTCCGAATAACAAAATGCATTGATAGCATTTACTACAATTGTAAGATAGATGGGTTTTATAACTCCAATATTGATAAAGCTGGACTAGATCACGTATCGTGTATCACAGGTGCATATATTAGGAAAATATAATCAATAAAGTGTTACCTGAACGATTTCCCCCAACGTCTGCAGAGCTTATAAAAATAGCATTTTCCGAATAACAAAATGCATTGATAGCATTTACTACAATTGTAAGATAGCTGGGTTTTATAACTCCAATATTGATAAAGCTGGACTAGATCACGTATCGTGTATCACAGGTGCATATATTACGAAAATATAATCAATAAAGTGTTACCTGAACGATTTCCCCCAACGTCTGCAGAGCTTATAAAAATAGCATTTTCCGAATAACAAAATGCATTGATAGCATTTACTACAATTGTAAGATAGATGGGTTTTATAACTCCAATATTGATAAAGCTGGACTAGATCACGTATCGTGTATCACAGGTGCATATATTAGGAAAATATAATCAATAAAGTGTTACCAAACTGGCTTTTTGTTTTATTAATGTAACAAACCGTTATCAAAGTAGTCACGCAATCCCTCAATCAATCAGACACGTCAATTAATTTGTAGCATTTGGTTTTTACATAATAGTTATTTTCTAGTGTAATTAGCAACTTGACTGATCGACATTAAAAAAAAATTATATGTAACAAGTTTGTTTTCCATTTGTCGGCTTATCAATTTTGTTGTTTTGATATTTCATATTGGAGTTTGAAGAAAGTGTTTTGTTTCTAGGATAAAATTCTCGGTAAGAAAGTTTTTACTAAGAGTTTTAAATTAGTTATTTACATATTAAGAAAACAAGTAAAATAAAAGCAAACATGTTTTAAAGTCAATTCCTACTTAGGTCAACCAAGAAACGTTTTATTTTGGTTACTTTTAATTAAATATTTACAATGAATACAAATAAAGTAAAATAACCTATGCGTTAAAACAGCTGTTCTACCACATAACGTATACCATAAAATCAGCTGTTTTATGAAATCACGTTATCACTCATTTTAAGCCAAACCGGAGGAAATAACTATAATGCATATCTTTATCATTTTTTGAAATGTTTCGCTTCGGTATAAAACTAAAATTAATTCGTTAAATTTGATTAATTGAAAAACCTGTATTAACATATAATATCATCCACTACAAAAAATAAATATGTTTGAACTTGAGTGGATGTATAAAAAGTATTTTATTAACGATTGAAAATTTGTACAAGGCATATGTAAGGAGAGTGTGAACTAATAGAAGGAATTGAATAAATATGTAATTATTCAACCTGGAAGGATAACTAATCGCTAAAAACAAAACAATTTCCAAGTTTTGAATCATATTCCACAGTACTTTAAAATTTACCTTGGAAAAATGTGGATTTTCGAACAATGTAATTATTTTATTAATACGTTATTAGAAGTACTGAAAATTGAGTATCTCTCTGAAAGCTTTTTTCAAAATATTTTCTTATCGAATGTACATTAATAGTGAATGTGCAAGTATCAAACTGTAAATTTGACAAAAACTGTTTCTATGTACTACGGATATACTTCCCTACAACACATTTTCCCCTGTAAAGAATTTGTGTCGTGTTTAAGCAGCGTGTGTAAAATAAATCTAGTAGCGACTTTTTATGCTATCCTCATGCATCAGGATATTGAGCGGTACTGAAGTTATGGTTATTAGACTTCTTTAGTGTCTTTTCCATTTCGTGCAAAACTAAAGATATGACAAGCTGAGCAGCTGACTTTAAATTAAATTATTTATTGCATTCGCTGGCTTGATCACGTGACTCACTGAAGATCAATAGCACTCTTTTCTAGGACAGTTTGCAAATGCGGCATTTCACACAGGCTAAACATAAAAATCGTCCAGAGGTTTCAGTGTTTTTGTACATTTCCCAAATTTAAAAAATGTCAAATTTGATAAGTAAAATCAAATAAAGTGTTTATAATTTTGCGGTAAAACGTTCCCTCAAGATAAAATAAAGTAGCTTCATTACGATTACAAAAATTAGAGATAATGTTAAAAATGAGAATTTGTACAGTAAATATTATACGTGTCGGAGATTTCAATGATGTTGAACATTCAGAAATTTTAAATACAAATAGTAGCTCCTGAAATTATAAAGAATATTTATGTTTTACTTCAGTTCGTATTTATTCATATATTATAGTAAATTTTAAATCGATACTTCTGTTATTTGTTAGTTGATACCTGGAATTGTAAAGAGGATTGATGTTTTATTTCAGTTCGTCGTTTTTTCTTAAATTTTAGTAATTGTCTTGAATTATTGTTTCCACATACATATACCTAAACTTATACAAAGAAGAAACATTTTATATTTTGTTTTATTGTTTTAGTGTAAAGCTTTTAAAAAGTGCCAGTACCTTTTGGTACACTTTGATATTGATAAGTTCCATACACTTGGATATTGGCACTTTGGTACAATAATATTTTTATTACTGGCATTAATATTGACTGTTGTAACGCACTTGAACCTAAAGATGTTTCTTTCGCTTGAATGTGTGCGGTCAATGATTACAGTCAGTTCCCTCTCAAAGCTTACATCGATGGGTTAATATACCTATGTAAATATAATAATAAATATTAGTGACATTTATTAATAATAATTTGAATATAATATGTATAATGATAGATATTCATTACAATATAATGTTATATTTAAATATTTTAAAGGATTATGTAAAACAGTTATTTCTCAATACGTAAACTTTATCAAGTAATATAAAGGTTAATTACAAAAGAATCTTATATTTTGGAAATTTATCTAATTTAAATTTTAAGAATACATATGTTTTGTGCGGGAGCAATAGCCAGTTCTTTGAAATTTCATAGGTATATCAATTCACGATACAGTTATTTTATTTTGTAGAATATTGTTTCATTGTCTGAAAGATAAATTGAGTTTTTATATTTTTTATTTAAAAGTTCTATATCTGCCTGTTTATCAACTTAAGTATCAAGACATAACAATTCTATAATTTGTAAAACAGAAAATTGAATGTATCAACTCTAGGGATGAAAAAAATAAATTTGTTGATGAATACACAATAACTATGTGTTTAAAATACCCATTATATTTAATTTAGTAAATTAAATTTTAATAATAAATTAAATTGAAACTTTTAAAATATCGTTCATAATAAAAAAAAGGTTAGCAATTATTAACTGAGAATTAAAAGTTTAATTATAAGTTTAGGTTGAATATATAAATTATTTAGTTCCAAAATTCTTGACATACCCAAAGATTTTTGGAACGGCGGGAACTATACTAAGACTGGATTCCTAAATAGGTTTTAGAAATCTGAAATGAAAGGCTGATTTCTCAAGCGTGATATTTCTGCATTTAAGAAAAACTTCAGTTTCCGAATTAGGAGGCTTATTATAGAGAAATTGTGAAGATGTTGCTTCTGTAATTAAACACTCATAATGGGAATAAAACGTTTAATCAGTAACCCTCTGATGTGACAAACCGCACAAGCACGCGTGAGGAAAACAATATCTTCGTAGTTTATTTATCGCTATAGATAGTTTTTTACTCCAAATTTCAGAAATCCGTTCGTTGGCAAATTTATTCGATAGAATAACAGGTGCCAAGTTTTTCGGATCCGTTCGACTGAACACTACCCCAGTGGAACTGGCAGCGTCGTAGCTCAGTGGCTAGCGTATTGGATTTCGAAGACATAGCTACTACCACAGTGGCATGACCGCCTAAGAGAAAACGCAGGTATAAAGCGAAAGTATTTCTAGATCGGTATTTGGGCCGTAACAGCTGTGGTGTGTGTCTTTGTGACGTAAAACATTTCCTGCAATAAAATATTCTACCTTAAGGGTGGAAAAGCTCCTACATTTGAAATCTCAAGAGCTTTCCTCCAGATTTCGTACTTCCCGTTCCGGTTATGGTACATACAAAGATCTTGATTTTAGATGGTTTGGATGTATTCTTTTATCGCGACGTAAAATTCTCATGTTTTTGGAATTAGAGAATAATTTGAATGAAGTGATCATGATTGAAAACAAAAACGTAAAAATGTTAACAGTAAAGTTTTCTT
Organism: Prosapia bicincta; assembly: GCA_036971475.1. NCBI lineage: Eukaryota > Metazoa > Arthropoda > Insecta > Hemiptera > Cercopidae > Prosapia > Prosapia bicincta. The sequence goes on along the minus strand of JBAIZL010000001.1, from coordinate 112,839,182 downwards.
TGTTACTAAACGGAAAATCCATTTTGGTTATTTGAGATAATACAGGCGATATGTGGGTTATAATTTGCTACATAATTGTCAACGTAATAAAAATACCAGGCGTCAGGGAAAAGGTTAGGACATAATTACGCTTTATAGATTAATAAGTGAATATTGTGTGATACAACATGTTTTTTGGTTTTGGTTTAATAAGTGTATTAATTATTCCGCTATCATCTTCAAGTTTAGACAGAACAGCAGTTTTATTAACAAAAAAACAAAATATTTTAAATGGTAAAACATATTTTTTAATAGGTTATAAATAATATTATTCGAAAACCAATTTTCATACTTCAATGATTCATTACACAGTTGTATTGTCTTATAAACAACCTACCATTACACATTGCTAGTGTAATATTCACATGAATTTATTGATTTAAAATTAAAAAAAAGGATTTTTCTAACTAATTTTTTTAAACTAGTGTATATATGATTCAATAATATTTTCATAAACAAGAATATATATAATATTTATTTTCCTTAATACACTTTTAATATTTTAAATACGTGAAGCTTTTCGCTGATTTTCAGTATCAGCATTCTCAAACTTATAAGTACCACATACTTCCATGACTACATTTTGACTGTTCCAAAATGTAGTCATGGAAGTATGTGGAACTAATAAGTTTGAGAACGATGATACTACAAATCAGCGAAAAGCTTCAGGTATTTAACATAATAAAAGTGTAGTAAGAAAAATAAAAAAATTCTTATTTATGAAAATATTATACAACCAAAATTTAACAAGAAAAACATTTCATCCAAGGATTACAGTATATATATATATATATATATATATATATATATATATATATATATATATATATATATATATATTTGTAGATTATGCAACACTGTTTTCTTGTATACACTTATCACTTTCACTTATGTACTTAAACAAGAATCTTACTTGGTATTTATGCGAGTACTTTCAGAGACTAGTAAGTGCCTCCATCTTCCGGCATGCCGGCATATGCCGGAAGATGGAGGCACTTACTAGTCTCTGAAAGTACTCGCATAAATACCAAGTAAGATTCTTGTTTAAGTACATAAGTGAAAGTGATATATATATATATATATATATATATATATATATATATATATATATATATATATATATATATATGCTGATACGTATTCCTTCACGGATGGAAAAATATGATGAATAGTTACTATCTGGAGTACATCCGTTCATTCTGCAGTCCATAAATTCGCAGTTCCGACGTTTCGCTAGAATCTCATCTAGCATTGACGAGGTGAACTCAACAAGAGTAGAAGAGCGAGTGACTGTTCTACTGTTGTTGGGTTCACCTCGTCAATGCTGGATGAGATTCTAGCGAAACGTCGGAACTGCGAATTTATGGACTGCAGAATGAACGGATGTACTCCAGATAGTAACTATTCATTATGTATATATATATATATATATATATATATATATATATATATATATATATAATGTAGCTATTATTAATACTTAAGATTTTAAACATAATCGTATTATAAATAATTTTACATAGTGTAACACACTCATGCTTATTGTAATTAAATATTAAGGTAATACTATGTATCAATATAATTATCTTCTATAATTATATTATTATTATGTTAAATTACAAATACATCACCTACTCCTGGAAAAAGATATAGCGCATTGCCGATCTCATTGATTTCCATTTTTTTAAGCAATATATTTAAATATAGTTGTAATAATTATTTAAATATATTTTAATTAAAAAAAATTAATGTAATATATCTTGCCTATAATGAAAATAGCAATTTAGAAAAATGCGTATTTTTTAAATAATTTAAATACGTATAACATTTATTGAAAATGTTTAACTGTAAAAAAAAAGTAAAAAGTAATTTTTGTTTAGTTTTAAAGTAATACAACTTTTGAAATGTACGCCACATTGTCAAACGATTAAGGAAATATTAAATTTTTCCCCGTGTTTGTTCTCTGAAGACACAACTGGAAAAGTTCGCTTCAGAGCAATAAGGAAATATTAAACAAATGAAAAAGTTATTTGTGGTATAGAGGTTTTATATATTTAAATTGTACATTACGCCGCAGTGGACTTATGTAGTTAAAATGAACTGCATTCTTCGATATTTCATTAGGTGCAATTACATGATCCAGAATCAAATTGCCAAAGAGGAAAGCATTTTCTGAATAAATAATCTTAACATTACGATTAGCAATATTTATATGGCTGATGATAAGATTTAGAAGGTTCACAGCCTCATAAAATTCGTCATAGTTTAAAATCTTTAAGCCACCAATTCATATTAAGTTCTTGTAGGTGGTACTAGTTATTACACATATAACCCTTCCACAGAACACGTTTAATGGAGAAACAATACACGAGTTTCACAGAGCAGCAAGATTCGCTGATGATAGTTTTTACAACCCATCACTTAACAATCAATCATTTAATACTTTTACGTCTCTTTTAATAACAACATTTCGAAAGAAACGATAGTCACCAATGGTAACATTTTGATATAGAAATTGTCGATGGTTGATGCAGTTATTACGTGACTGTAAGAACCTTTAAATAAGTCACATAGCAAAGGAACGGTTTGGCGATGAAAGGGAAAACGTGTAAAGTCCGTCAAAGTGTCACATTTGTTTCTTCTCTCGCTTCTATTGTCACATCCAATTTAAATTTATGCTAAAACAGTTCCTTCCTTAGTACTATTAGTTCATAAAATGTAGATTTGACTTTAAAAGAAGGTTACCGCAAAGTACGTTTTCAGAGTTAAATGGGGGTAAAATATTCCTTTTTTTTTCAAAATTGTGATGGAAGATTCTTTTCGAACTTAGCAGTTATCTTTTGAAGTTTTGAACTTTCAAAAAATGAATATGTAATGGCTGGATAAATTTTAAAATATCCAGTATATGAGTTTTTATTTGAAGTAAAATTAAGTTATTTTATGAAATATATATCAGTAAATTAAAAAAAGTACATAATAAAAATATTTCTTAAAAGGTATGACTAAAATTCCACATACAGCGTTCTTAAGGTATGAAATAAAGTTTTTTATTTCTACGTTAGTAAGTCATAACTGTATGAAGCAACTGTGGCGTAATGTTTATTTTTAAATAAATAAAACCTCTAAACCACAAATAACATTTATTTAAACCTTATGTACATTTCGATTGCCCAGCAATCTTCTTCAGAGATATTTAAAAAATACAACTCTGAGTTGTATTTTTTAAATACCTCTGAAGAAGATTGTTGGGCAATCGAAATGTACATAAGGTTTAAATAAATGTTATTTGTGGTTTAGAGGTTTATTTATTTAAAAATAAAGTTAGTAAGTCAGTTATATTGTTACGAATAAAACCAATGTAAAATATCAAAATCCTATTGAAAATAATCTGCTCCCAACGATTGAAGAGGCCTACCCAGAGACCGGAATTTTCAATGACCACTGAAATTGAGGCTTACGATACCTCTAAGGGCATTTTGCCACTTCTCTACTCTCACGGTTCTGACATTGAAACATCTTTTTCATTTTATTCTAACCATATTACACACACACACACACACACACACACACACACACACACACACACACACAACACACACACACACACACACACACACACACACACACACACACACTCACACACACACACACACACACACACACACACACACACACACACACACACACACACACACACACACACACACACACACACACACACACACACACACACACACACACACACACACACACACACACACACACCCACACATACTCACACACACACACACACACACACACATATATATATATATATATATATATATATATATATATATATATATATATATATATATTATAGATGTATCACTTTCACTATAATGTACTTATACAAGAATCTTATTTGCTATATAGACTATGCAAATTATCTTTCGAAGACTAATTACGGTGTCTTCATTATCGAGCATCAACTGAAACTAAATATATATACATACATACATATATATATATATATATATATATATATATATATAGTTTATCTAGTAACTTCATATTTGTTAGACAGTTCTTTTGTCATTCTTAGTATTGTAATTCCTGAGGATGTTGGTAATGTCAACCAACGAAAAGCTTTGAGTGTATTATTCAATAAATTATTCCTGTAATTAGTGTATATTATTTAATCTTAAAAAAAAAACATGTGTATTTTACACTTACACGTAAAAATCTTTAAATATTCTGTAAATCTCATATCTCATTGTTGGAGAATTGTTTAAGCAGGAGTTTATAAAGTAGCAGCCATAATTATAAAATCGTTCCAGAGCTTAAATACTACTCACCTCCTTAAGTGTTACTTTTAGCGGAGATTTCCCCTTTGAAGTTTAAACAGAACTTTTCAAAGTTTCGTTGCTTGTTGACAAAATATTATGCAAACGAAATCTTGTGAAGGTAAGAAGATATTCTTTTTGCATTAGCTCCAAAAGGTATTAGGTCCAAACACTTCCGGAGTAGAATATAAAAACTATTGATTTTTCATTTGACGTTCTTTAATACTAACAGATTCTTGTTGGGAGTAAATGCATTTCATGTTTTCCGCTTTTTAATATTTAATTTATTTTAAGTTTTCACATGGGAATATTTCGTATATCAATCGGTATTAACTCAAGCCTTAATAATGTCAAACTTTCACGGCCAAACCTATTACATTTAGTAGTTTAAATCATATTGTAAAATGTTGACAAGTATTAGATGTTATTTACGTCCATTATATACCTTGAGCACCGTTTTGCTCAAACGATGTCTCTAATGACCCAGTTAAATGATCACAATCGATTATTAAAATAATGTTTTAGCAATTAAAGTATTTAGTTTAATAATGTTATTAGTATTATAAAATTATAACAATATTTTAACGTTAAGTTAGAAATACCATGACTTTATCAGCATCAGAAATGGAAATATTTCTTTATTACATTTCCATTTTAAGTTTCTGAGTCCGTAGAAATAACTAGAGATTTTATAAAGCTTCACACATATCTCTCCGTCTAGAGGGAACTTTCTTAACTGTAAAACCATAAATCTGGTGCAAGGGAAGCGGTTTTATTGCCTGCGTGTACTCGCGCACGGAATAAATGTAGTGAACATTTGGAGAACTGTAGAGACGACTATTTTAGGGATGAAATCCGGGAGGTTTAAACATATCGTAAAATTTGGAGCTATTAGTATTAGTGAAATTAAAAACGTATAATGAGCGTAGGAATTTTGTTGTTGTAAGGAAACTGTTTTCCAATTCCTTCTACTAGTAAGTTCACTCTCTCTCTACCTAAATTCAAATATCTTGTTTAAATTTTCAGTCTATAATAAAGTACTTTCTATTGATCCACTCAAGTTCAAATACATTTGTCTAAACTCTTAGTGGATAACTTTTGATGTTAATACAGTTTTTTCAAGTATTAATTTACTGTTAAATTCCTACTATTACTTCTCACACTCACCTTAATATATATATATATATATATATATATATATATATATATATATATATATAGACTATATATATATATAGTCTATATATATATATATATATATATATATATATACTATATATATATAGTCTATATATATATATATATATAGTCTATATATATATATATATAGTCTATATAGTTTTAAAAGTTTCAAATTGTTTTAATAAACATTTTTTACTCATCTACTCAAGTTCAAAAACATTTTTTTTAAACGTGCATTGGATAACACTTGATGTTGATACAGTTTTTTAAAGTATTTATTCATTATAATTAAAGAATAAAAATATGGTACAACTCACAAATACAAATTTTTTTAAATTTCATACGCGTTTCAACGACTAATTTGTCGTCATCCTCAGTAAAGATACACAAATCAAATTTACTAAATATATATATATATATATGTGTATATATATATATATATATATATATATATATATATATATATATATATATATATATATAGTCTATATAGTTTTAAAAGTTTCAAATTGTTTTAATAAACATTTTTTACTCATCTACTCAAGTTCAAAAACATTTTTTTAAAACGTGCATTGGATAACACTTGATGTTGATACAGTTTTTTAAAGTATTTATTCATTATAATTAAAGAATAAAAATATGGTACAACTCAAAAATACAAATTTTTGTAAATTTCATACGCGTTTCAACGACTAATTTGTCGTCATCCTCAGTAAAGATACACAAATCAAATTTACTAAATATATATATATATATAGTCTATATAGTTTTAAAAGTTTCAAATTGTTTTAATAAACATTTTTTACTCATCTACTCAAGTTCAAAAACATTTTTTTAAAACGTGCATTGGATAATGTTGATGTTAAATACAGTTTTTTAAAGTATTTATTCATTATAATTAAAGAATAAAAATATGGTACAACTCACAAATACAAATTTTTTTAAATTTCATACTCCTTTCAACGACTAATTTGTCGTCATCCTCAGTAAAGATACACAAATCAAATTTACTAAATATATATATATATATAGTCTATATAGTTTTAAAAGTTTCAAATTGTTTTAATAAACATTTTTTACTCATCTACTCAAGTTCAAAAACATTTTTTTAAAACGTGCATTGGATAACACTTGATGTTGATACAGTTTTTTAAAGTATTTATTCATTATAATTAAAGAATAAAAATATGGTACAACTCAAAAATACAAATTTTTGTAAATTTCATACGCGTTTCAACGACTAATTTGTCGTCATCCTCAGTAAAGATACACAAATCAAATTTACTAAATATATATATATATAGTCTATATAGTTTTAAAAGTTTCAAATTGTTTTAATAAACATTTTTTACTCATCTACTCAAGTTCAAAAACATTTTTTTAAAACGTGCATTGGATAATGTTGATGTTAAATACAGTTTTTTAAAGTATTTATTCATTATAATTAAAGAATAAAAATATGGTACAACTCACAAATACAAATTTTTTTAAATTTCATACTCCTTTCAACGACTAATTTGTCGTCATCCTCAGTAAAGATACACAAATCAAATTTACTAAATATATATATATATATATAGTCTATATAGTTTTAAAAGTTTCAAATTGTTTTAATAAACATTTTTTACTCATCTACTCAAGTTCAAAAACATTTTTTTAAAACGTGCATTGGATAACACTTGATGTTGATACAGTTTTTTAAAGTATTTATTCATTATAATTAAAGAATAAAAATATGGTACAACTCACAAATACAAATTTTTTTAAATTTCATACGCCTTTCAACGACTAATTTGTCGTCATCCTCAGTAAAGATACACAAATCAAATTTACTAAATATATATATATATAGTCTATATAGTTTTAAAAGTTTCAAATTGTTTTAATAAACATTTTTTACTCATCTACTCAAGTTCAAAAACATTTTTTTAAAACGTGCATTGGATAATGTTGATGTTAAATACAGTTTTTTAAAGTATTTATTCATTATAATTATAGAATAAAAATATGGTACAACTCACAAATACAAATTTTTTTAAATTTCATACGCGTTTCAACGACTAATTTGTCGTCATCCTCAGTAAAGATACACAAATCAAATTTACTAAATATATATATATATATATATATATATATATATATATATATATATATATATATATAGTCTATATAGTTTTAAAAGTTTCAAATTGTTTTAATAAACATTTTTTACTCATCTACTCAAGTTCAAAAAATTTTTTTAAAACGTGCATTGGATAACACTTGATGTTGATACAGTTTTTTAAAGTATTTATTCATTATAATTAAAGAATAAAAATATGGTACATATCACAAATACAAATTTTTGTAAATTTCATACGCGTTTCAACGACTAATTTGTCGTCATCCTCAGTAAAGATACACAAATCAAATTTACTAAATATATATATATATAAATATAGAACATATATATATATATATAGTCTATATATATATATATATATATATATATATATATGTATATATATATATATATATATATATATATATATATATATATATATATATATATAGTCTATATATATATATGCATTAGCTTACATTAGCTCCAAAAGGTATTAGGTCCAAACACTTCCGGAGTAGAATATAAAAACTATTGATTTTTCATTTGACGTTCTTTAATACTAACAGATTCTTGTTGGGAGTAAATGCATTTCATGTTTTCCGCTTTTTAATATTTAATTTATTTTAAGTTTTCACATGGGAATACTTCGTATATCAATCGGTATTAACTCAAGCCTTAATAATGTCAAACTTTCACGGCCAAACCTATTACATTTAGTAGTTTAAATCATATTGTAAAATGTTGACAAGTATTAGATGTTATTTACGTCCATTATATACCTTGAGCACCGTTTTGCTCAAACGATGTCTCTAATGACCCAGTTAAATGATCACAATCGATTATTAAAATAATGTTTTAGCAATTAAAGTATTTAGTTTAATAATGTTATTAGTATTATAAAATTATAACAATATTTTAACGTTAAGTTAGAAATACCATGACTTTATCAGCATCAGAAATGGAAATATTTCTTTATTACATTTCCATTTTAAGTTTCTGAGTCCGTAGAAATAACTAGAGATTTTATAAAGCTTCACACATATCTCTCCGTCTAGAGGGAACTTTCTTAACTGTAAAACCATAAATCTGGTGCAAGGGAAGCCCAGCGGTTTTATTGCCTGCGTGTACTCGCGCACGGAATAAATGTAGTGAACATTTGGAGAACTGTAGAGACGACTATTTTAGGGATGAAATCCGGGAGGTTTAAACAAATCGTAAAATTTGGAGCTATTAGTATTAGTGAAATTAAAAACGTATAATGAGCATAGGAATTTTGTTGTTGTAAGGAAACTGTTTTCCAATTCCTTCTACTAGTAAGTTCACTCTCTCTCTACCTAAATTCAAATATCTTGTTTAAATTTTCAGTCTATAATAAAATACTTTCTATTGATCCACTCAAGTTCAAATACATTTGTCTAAACTCGTAGTGGATAACACTTGATGTTAATACAGTTTTTTCAAGTATTAATTTACTGTTCAATTCCTACTATTACTTCTCACACACTCCTTAATATATATATATATATATATATATATATATATATATATATAGTCTATATAGTTTTAAAAGTTTCAAATTGTTTTAATAAACATTTTTTTACTCATCTACTCAAGTTCAAAAACATTTTTTTAAAATGTGCATTGGATAACACTTGATGTTGATACAGTTTTTTAAAGTATTTATTCATTATAATTAAAGAATAAAAATATGGTACAACTCACAAATACAAATTTTTTAAAATTTCATACGCGTTTCAACGACTAATTTGTCGTCATCCTCAGTAAAGATACACAAATCAAATTAACTAACAATATATATATATATATATATATATATATATATATATATATATATATATATATATATATATATATATATTAAACATAACCTATAAAGTTTTAACAAAAGTAAAAAAAAGTGAAAATCAGATCTGAGCATTGTCAAATTTATGGCCACAGCTACTAATATAATTACATTAAATAACATATGTTAATTATAAATATTTAATTTTGATGAGCCTATATTACTAGTAAAACATAATAATAACAAAATTATTTAAATAATTTAAAAAAGATAGTATTTAACAATTAATTAATTTGAAATAATATTGAATTTTGAATTGGTCCTAATTCATTATTAACAATTTTATTTTTATTTCTATTTATAAATAAAGTTTCCCATGCATCTAATTCATTAAAATTTATCACATTTTTTAAAAGGACAACATTTTTACTTTTAAATTCGTGTTTTTCGTCTAAACAATGTTTTGCCATAGCTGATTTTTCAGGCCTATTAAATTTAACATGGGAAAAATGTTCTTTTGCTCTAACTAGTATGTTTCTTTTTGTTTGTCCAATATATTTCATCTGGCACATATCACACTGCAAACTATAAATTCCCGATTAATTTCATTTTTTATTATATCTTTTTGGTTCCCTAATAGATTTTTTAGGTTAGTTCTTGTAACTAACGTTACTTTTACATTACTGTTCTTCTCCAAAGCTTTTTTAGCCAAATTAGATAAAGGTGGATGGTAAGCTAATCTAATTCATTTTCTTTCCTCTCTATTTTTTAGTAACATCTTGAATTATTTAAGTTTTATCAAGTTTTATCTTGAATTATTAATTTTCGTCCCTTTCATTTTGTTATTGATGTTATCTATCAATGATTCATTATATCCGTTAAATTTTGCTACACAGTAAATATAATTTAATTCTTTTATATAATCTTCTTTCGAAAGAGGTAGAGTAATTAAACTATGTATCATAGAGTTAAAAGCTGCTCTCATATGTATTTCAGAATGAAAGGAATCTTTAGTTATGTATCTATTTGTATGTGTAGGTTTTCTATATATGTTAAATTTTAAATTGTTATTATTTCTAGAGACCAGGACATCTAAAAACGGTAAACTTCCATCATTTTTAATTTCTATGGTGAAAGTTATGTTTTTATGAAAACTATTAAGTTCGTTGCAAAAATCTTCTATGCTATGTTTTTTATTAAAGACTGCAAAAATATCATCAACATAACGTACCCATACTCTAGGAAAATAGGCCATCTTCTCTTTAACTTTCGTTTCAAAATATCCCATAAAAAAATTAGCTAAGAAACTTGATAATGGATTTCCCATGGCGGTACCATCATTTTGTGCATAGTATTTACCGTTGAATTGGAACCCGTTTTGCGCCATACATAAATTAATAAGTAATATATATTATTCAATTTCATTCACATATAAATTTAATTGTTCTAGCCATTTTCTAATTATATCAACAGTTTTTGAAATTGGTACACTTGGATAAAGAGATACTACGTCAAATGAAACTAAATATTCTTCTGGTAATAAAGAAATGTTTTTTACTTTATCAACGAATTCATAAGTATTTTTTACCACATACGAAGTAGGTGGGCTTAGTTCTTGTAGGCGTGATACCAACCATTTTGCTATTTAATATGTTGGTGAATTTATACCAGATATTATTGGTCGCATTTTTCTACCTTCTTTACGGACTTTAGGTAAACAATATAATTTTGGTGTTTGTGGGTTGGGTACTGTTAATTTTCTTCAAAGTTCATTATTAATAAGATGTGTACATTTTTTCAAAGTGTCATTTGCATTATTTATAAACTTCCCAATAAAAGTTTTACGTAGTATTGAGTATCGTCCTTCTTCGATGGTGTTTTCCACATTTTCTTTATAATCTTGTTTATCCATAATAACAATAGCGTTATTTTTATCTGCTTTCAAGTAGTAGACATATTTGGTTTTTAAATCTTCAATAATCCTTTGGTGTTTGTTATTTGGTTTACTTTTAGTATTATTTTCTAAATTCTTCTTAATTTGACTCCAAACATTATTTTTTAAATTATAATTTTGAAATTTTAAATTAGTTTCAACATCAATTAAAAGCTTTTCTCTATCATTCTTGCTACCTTCGATTCTAAATTTTAATCCTTTGCTTAATAATTCCATTTCTTTTTCAAGAAATTTTATGTTACTCCAATTATAAACATTTGTTTGCTTAGAAAATTTCTCCAAAAGGTCATTGTTTGTGTTATTTCTAACCTCAATATTTTTACTAAATAATTTTTGTAATTTCTTCCTAAGATGTTGGATTTTATTAATATGTTTATGATTTATTATTGATAACATTTTTTCATATTTTGTATTAAACTCACAAAATTCAATTTTATTCAATTTTTTAACATTCATAAGATGAAGTTTCAATGCTTCTAACTCTAACTCTAGCTTGTTTAGCATATAATGATTTTATTTCTAAATTTAACCAATATCTTTTTGTTTTATCCTCAATTCGTTGTGTTAAATGATGGTTTTTAGGAATTTTAATTTTCATAATTTTTGGAAAAACAGTATTTCTTCTACAATTACATAAAAACCATATATCATCAGATATCAACCTAATCTTTAATTTTAATTTGTGTAGTAGGTTCAGCTCTTATGGCTTGAGTGCCATACTTATAAATAATATTCGAGCTGGCTTGTGAGTGAAATTTCACTCACAAGCCAGCTCGAATATTATTTATATTTATTCATTATTCAATTCCAATTATTAGTTCACACTGTCCTAACTTGAACAGTTTATTAATAATATATATATATATATATATATATTCAAGATTAAATAATATACACCAATTACAGGAATTAATTTATTGAATAATACACTCAAAGCTTTTCGTTGGTTGACATTACCAACATCCTCAAGAATTACTAAAACAACATCCTTTTTGTAATTCCTGAGGATGTTGGTAATGTCAACCAACGAAAAGCTTTGAGTGTATTATTCAATAAATTAATTCCTGTAATTAGTGTATATTATTTAATCTTGAAAATAATTCTAACAGGAAACCTATTTGATATTTTACACACACACACACACACACATACATATATATATATATATATATATATATATATATATAATAAGTTAAAAACATTTCAAAAACAAGAATACTTTTATTGCATATATTATTCTTCAAAAACAAGAATACTTTTATTGCATATATTATTCTTCAAAAACAGAATACTTTTATTGCATATATTATTATTCAAAAACAAGAATACTTTTATTGCATATATTATTCTTCAAAAACAAGAAGACTTTTATTGCATATATTATTCTTCAAAAACAAGAATACTTTTATTGCATATATTATTCTTCAAAAACAAGAATACTTTTATTGCATATATTATTCTTCAAAAACAAGAACAGTTTTAATACTAATATTAGACAAAGCTTTCCGCCGATAAAACTGTACCAGCATCTTCAGGAAAAATATTTATGTAACAAAAATTATTACATAATTACATTTTATTACATAAATACCTTTCCTGAAGATGCTGGTTGTGCTTTAACGGCGATAAGCTTTGAAAAATATATGTATTAAAACTGTTCTTGTTTTTGAAATACTTAAATTTATCAACTATATTACAAGAAAACATATCACAGTATTTCATATATATATAAATATCTTGTTCAAATTTGTAATCGTTATTAAAATAACTTTTATTCATTCAATCTGGTTCAAATACATTTTTTTAAACTTGTAGTACATGACACTTGATGTTAATAGAGTCTTTAAAATATTATTTCATTAATTAAATTTATTTAATTAATTTTAATAAATTATTCTTTTTATATTTTCCAAATAATATGTATAACTGTCATAAACCTACATATATTCATATTGTAGTTTTAAGAAAATTCAACTAATTTTTAAAATAGGTATTTAATTTCTTTCTAAAGTAAAATGATTGAGAAACTATTTCTTAAAATAGGCCTATTTATGTTTTAATTTTACAAGTATCCAGGTACACTGAAAATAATAGATTTTTTACAATAAATATTACAATAACGATTATTCGCAGAAGTAAATTTAGTACATGTATAAAAACAAATCTCTAATCGTAGTATATTTGTATTGTATGCATGATCAAGATAATAGAAATGTTTAGTTTTACCTTTTAAAACTATGTTCTCATAAGCTCTCTAAAATTTTAAAAATTGGTTTTTTTAGTGTCGAAACACAAAAATAGGATCTAAGCTTTGAGTAGTGCCGATGTCGGTTTGTGTTTTAGGAATGTAATTAGAACAGATAATTTAAAAGTATAGAGTACGACTGTAGGATCATAAACGTATGTGGGTGTTTAAATGTCTTTGTAAACAAATTATTGTCCTAATAAAAACATAAAAAATATTTTAATTACTCTGTAGTTTTATTAGAATTTTATTAAAGCAAGGTTTTTTATACTCTTTACTTTTACCTTGAAGTCTTCCCTGAGCTTTTTACCAGGAGCGTTTTAGCGGGAGAAATAAATTTAAATTTCGTTTTTAATGAAAAAACGTGTTTAAAAAAAAACAGGTAATTACAGTGCCGACGTTTATCTATCTTTTTCATAAGCCAAAGTTCTTTCAGTTCACTGTTATGTTTACGTTGTCAACTTGCCCTTCCGGCCTTTTAAACAATCCCATTAGCCCGTGTAATGATATTTCCAGCTAATTTAATTTCTTCCAGCTAATGGCGCTTTAGAAGAATTTCTTGTTAGTAAAAAAAATGGCCCTTACGTTATTAGGCATTATTTTAAATTAACAAAAGCCTACTTTTCTACATTATTAGGCTACAGATACTGCACAGTCATTGGTTATTAAATTCCTCCTAATAGCTCCTGATATATATCTTGTACCAATTTTAAATCGTGAATAAAATACGTTGTTATTCCAATCAAGTTCAATTACTTTTTTTGAACCTGTATTAGATGACAATTGATGTTATTACAGTTTAAAAAATATTTATTTAATAGATAAATTATAAAAATTTGGGGTAGGCCCTATCGGGATTCGAATTTTGTGTTCTGAGTCTAACGCGCATTGGCACTGCGCCAACTTTCCTATAAGTTACATCTATTACTCAAAGATATATATGAATTGTACCACCTTAAACTGTTGCCATGGTTATCATACATTATCATAAATAATACTCTAAGCTTAAAAACGAATGTAAAGAATGAAATAAACTGGAAACAACAATGATAAAATGATTCTTTGTTGACCTCAGTAGAAATATACTTAAAAAAATCTTTTTTATATTACTTGTTTTATTTTCCCCTTTAATTTTGTCAGACATACACGAGATCACAATTCCGATTTACAGAGAAAAAGAAGAAGAAGTAATGTAGGTCGTCTTGATCTAGGCGTTTAACTCTAGTTTACAACGAACGCCATTTTTATTACTTCACACTAAGTTCTCGACTATAATTTGAGTGGGGCGGCTGTAATTCCTCACTGCGAATTCTGAGATAATTTCACGAGATCTGAGGACACCACTTTACCCACTTCGTCTGACGTCTCACTTGTGGCACTAACAAGGTGATCCTGTGCTCCGGACAGAAGTACCAAGGCATCCTATCTACTTGTTGCGGTCTTGCTATGGTTTTTTTCACCTTCACAGATTTAGGTAATTGTAAATTTTGTTGCATTAATTACAACCTATACATTTAATACCTATTCTTAATACGAAATCTATTCACATAGTACAAAATATAAAAAAATACAGAGTGGCGAACAAATATTACTTTGATGTTTAAAAAACGTGGGGTTTATTGCTGCGAAAATATTTTATAAAATGTACAAACGACTAAAAGCAGTTGCTTCCAATTAGAAAAGTAGTGTTTGAATTGAGATAAGGGAAGAGTAAGGCACCAAATAAAATTAGTTTTACGTGTTAATGTTAAAATAGTATGTAAATTAAAATAAAGACTATTAATTGTTTTCAAGAAATTCAGTTTGAGTAATTAATTTTCATACAGTACGTGGCAAAGATATTGGCCCCAACAATTAATTTAACAACTTACAATATTAAAACAAATTAATACAACTTTGCTTCTGTTAACATACATTGTTGTTAGAAACAGCAGACTAATTGTAATGCAAACTGCACAAGTCGGAAGAAAGATTAAATTTACCATAATAAATATTAATGTAGCAACATTAATCATCTGCGTATCTTAGCGTTGCGTTGTGCATTTTAATTAAAAATTTATTAAATTACAAAAATGAAATATCATGTTATGAATGTAACATTTATAGTGATAATAAAGGAATCTGGGACTACTTTAAATAGTGTAATAGCGATAGAGAGAGAGAGAGAGAGAGAGAGAGAGAGAGAGAGAGAGAGAGAGAGAGAGAGAGAGAGAGAGAGGGAGGGAGAAAGAGAGATTGAGAGAGATAGGGAGGGAGAGAGAGAGATAGGGAGGGAGAGAGAAAGACTTTGTAAATATACACAAAACGTTTCTAGTTTCAACATAAACTAAAGTAAATTATATTACCAAGTTTGACGTGTTAAAGTCAATTATTTATTAAAAACATCAAAACAAAACCTTTTCGAACGCATTAAGTGATCTTGAGACAAAAATTTTGTCGTAGTAGTCTCAAATTGTAAAATTGTATTTCGGCAGTCATTAATGCATTTACATAGAATATAAGTTCAGTAAATATTTAATGTATATATAGTTCTTAAAGTAAAAGTTTCGCCGACCAATATGGACAAAACATTCCAAGAGTAAAGTTTTATTATATAAATTGTTATAGTAAGAACATAAAGCGCATATAATAAGTTGTGTATAATATTCCATAAAACACATTACATGGTAACTAGTTGTTAATATAATAAACACCGGAGAAACTCACACATTAGATAACTTTTCTTTGTCGTAGTTGTTTTAAAGTCGTGGGTTTCTCCAGCGTACATTTAATAACAAATATTCGAATTTAAAATAAAAAGCGAGATATTTTAAAATAAAATAACTCTATAAATGGAGTGTGTTTAAAAAACAATACATTAATTACATAAGTACAATAATTAACGGTTAATCATTACGTACATTTTACAAACACAGGATAATCAGAAGGTTACAAATGAACTGAAATCTAAATCTTTAGATCTTACATTTACTTACAATAAGTACCACTCCCACTTCTCCGTCCAGTGATCGGTTTAACCAATACCAGCGCTAGACGAAGGATCAAACCACTCCCACTTCTCCGTCCAGTGATCGGTTCAACCAATACCAACGTTAGACGAAAGATCAAACCACTCCCACCACTAACTTATACCTTACAGATCTGACTTTAATAAACATAATATAATGATACAATGTTATGCTAAACTAAAACAATAATTATTATTAATAGTTATAATATTAACAACTATTACACGACTGAATGAATAATGCATTTGGTCGTAAGAAATAAAACTAACTACAATGGGGAATCGGGCTTTTATCAGCGTTCATAAAATATCAATTGTTGTAAGCAATGGCAGTACTCTGGTATTAAGTAATCTGTTACAAAACATCGTTCCCTACCTTAATAACACTAATAATACCCAATTCCTGGTCCTTATTTAGGATATTCTCAGCTACTCTAGACCTATCAAGCGTCTCTTATTTAATATGTGCCAGATGATCGTAGTTGTAGTTTTTCTCCTTATCTAAAGAATATACACTTATAAAATAAGCAATATTTAAGCTGACTTGTGAGTTAAGGATATAAACACAAGAATTATATACAATTCACAGTTATACAACTTTAATTCGAAACGCGTTTCAATGACATTATGTTATCATCATCAGTGACTCTATCACAAACATATAACATTAAATAAAGAAATGGAAGAATAATGAAATGGATCAAAATGTGTTCCATTTCTTTAATTTAAGTTAGTCTATATGTTTGTGATAGAATCACTTATGATGATGACATAATGTCATTGAAACTCTTTAAAGAAATAAGTTTTATAATAATGAGCTGTATAACTATCTTGTGTTTATAATATATACTTGGTCACAAGTTTTACTGTTGATAGTATATATTCTAAACTTATCCAACACCCGAAGATTGTCCTCAGAATTTCCTTGTAAATTGGTTAACCTACTAGGATTTTATAATGTCATCTTGAAATAATTATTAAATTTTATTTAAAAAAAATCTTATAAAAACCGTAAGTGTAGATCGACAATACCACTTGCAAATTCTTAGCAATTTGAGAGTTACTATTAGGTGATTTTTTTTAAAAGAAAAACAATACGATCGTGATATTATTTCTAATACTACCGTAGATGTACCGCACGCTTGTAAAATAGGCTAGTGGAGATTGACTTATAGTTTAAAACGATTCCACAAATTAAACCTATTCAAACGTTGACACTTATTTATAGTGAGCGATATTTGTCTTAAAGTGCTACGCCTTGCTACATTAGCACACACATCAAATATTTACTATTCGAATAAATAAGGCATTACTTTTGCTTACAAATCCGGTAAAACGCTCAGATGGCTGCGAAATGTTTTTAGTTAACTGCTGTGTCGTTATTCTAATCAACTATTTAAGAATACATTATTTTGCTGTTGGATATTGAGAATTTATTGTTGTTATTATTGTATGATTTAAACCAAATTCTGTAGTACTATTTCCCGGATCCCTCAAGCTCTTCCATAAATAATAATGATGTATTTATATAATCAACTATTTAGGAATACATTATTTTGCTGTTGGATATTGAGAATTTATTGTTGTTATTATTGTATGATTTAAACCAAATTCTGTAGTACTATTTCCCGGATCCCTCAAGCTCTTCCATAAATAATAATGATGTATTTATATAATCAACTATTTAGGAATACATTATTTTGCTGTTGGATATTGAGAATTTATTGTTGTTATTATTGTATGATTTAAACAAAATTCTGTAGTACTATTTCCCGGATCCCTCAAGCTCTTCCATAAATAATAATGATGTATTTATATAATCAACTATTTAGGAATACATTATTTTGCTGTTGGATATTGAGAATTTATTGTTGTTATTATTGTATGATTTAAACCAAATTCTGTAGTACTATTTCCCGGATCCCTCAAGCTCTTCCATAAATAATAATGATGTATTTATATAATCAACTATTTAGGAATACATTATTTTGCTGTTGAATATTGAGAATTTATTGTTGTTATTATTGTATGATTTAAACCAAATTCTGTAGTACTATTTCCCGGATCCCTCAAGCTCTTCCATAAATAATAATGATGTATTTATATAATCAACTATTTAGGAATACATTATTTTGCTGTTGGATATTGAGAATTTATTGTTGTTATTATTGTGTGATTTAAACTAAATTCTGTAGTACTATTTCCCGGATCCCTCAAGCTCTTCCATGGACATGATGAATAATAATGACGTATTTATATAATCAACTATTTAGGAATACATTATTTTGCTGTTGGATATTGAGAATTTATTGTTGTTATTATTGTGTGATTTAAACTAAATTCTGTAGTACTATTTCCCGGATCCCTCAAGCTCTTCCATGGACATGATGAATAATAATGACGTATTTATATAATCAACTATTTAGGAATACATTATTTTGCTGTTGGATATTGAGAATTTATTGTTGTTATTATTGTGTGATTTAAACTAAATTCTGTAGTACTATTTCCCGGATCCCTCAAGCTCTTCCATGGACATGATGAATAATAATGACGTATTTATATAATCAACTATTTAGGAATACATTATTTTGCTGTTGGATATTGAGAATTTATTGTTGTTATTATTGTGTGATTTAAACTAAATTCTGTAGTACTATTTCCCGGATCCCTCAAGCTCTTCCATGAACATCATGAATAATAATGATGTATTTATATAATCAACTATTTAGGAATACATTATTTTGCTGTTGGATATTGAGAATTTATTGTTGTTATTATTGTGTGATTTAAACTAAATTCTGTAGTACTATTTCCCGGATCCCTCAAGCTCTTCCATGAACATCATGAATAATAATGATGTATTTATATAATCAACTATTTAGGAATACATTATTTTGCTGTTGGATATTGAGAATTTATTGTTGTTATTATTGTGTGATTTAAACTAAATTCTGTATTACTATTTCCCGGATCCCTCAAGCTCTTCCATGAACATCATGAATAATAATGATGTATTTATATAATCAACTATTTAGGAATACATTATTTTGCTGTTGGATATTGAGAATTTATTGTTGTTATTATTGTGTGATTTAAACTAAATTCTGTAGTACTATTTCCCGGATCCCTCAAGCTCTTCCATGAACATCATGAATAATAATGACGTATTTATATAATCAACTATTTAGGAATACATTATTTTGCTGTTGGATATTGAGAATTTATTGTTGTTATTATTGTGTGATTTAAACTAAATTCTGTAGTACTATTTCCCGGATCCCTCAAGCTCTTCCATGAACATCATGAATAATAATGACGTATTTATATAATCAACTATTTAGGAATACATTATTTTGCTGTTGGATATTGAGAATTTATTGTTGTTATTATTGTGTGATTTAAACTAAATTCTGTAGTACTATTTCCCGGATCCCTCAAGCTCTTCCATGAACATCATGAATAATAATGACGTATTTATATAATAGTATCGCATTTATAATAGACTGAAACATGAACACTAGACGTAAATAATATAAATATTTCTATGAAAATCGTATAATTTTAGTTATAATACAAAGCAGATCAGAACTAACAACAGGTATTGTTAGAGTGGACGTTATCAGTTTCTACTCTAAGAGCTAGTAGACTCAAAAACAAGGGTGCTTAGCGTTAAAAACGTTAGTAATTTTGTCTAATGCACGGGTAATCTAGAGAGAGCAGCGTCAGTTTGAGCGGCAGATGTAGACGACTCCTCGTCACGCGAAAAATGTTTTACTGACAATTCTCCAGGAATAGTGGAAAGCATATACTTAAAACATAGTCTACTTTATTTAAATAAAAATTGTAAACTCGAATTACATAAGTAAAATGCTTACACTGAACAAGAGAGAGTTTTGTGTTGTTCTTGGCGCCTGCAAAATGTGGAAAACTGTTATAAACTAATTCACAAAGGAGGAATAAGCCAATTCACATGTAAATTATCCAGTAAATTAAATGGAGGTAAAAGCTACATGCAACAGTTCCCCTTAGGTACTCATGTTTTTATGCGAGTAAGAAATATGGAAATGTGAAATACCTAGGGAAGAATCCTAGTAATTTTTATTCCAATCCCGAACTTTACAACACTCGTAACGAAAGAATATATAGGCCCTATCTACTGCAGATCGTAGATATGTGTACATCTCCAAGACGTTTACTGCCTTCTCGCAACTCTTTTAAACGTTACCCTATCTTATTGTTGTAATGTTTTTCTATAGTGAGACCAACTTTCCAGATTTTCCAATCTACAAACTAACGTTAATATATTACATTTGCAATATTTTATTGTATTTGCGTGTGAAATATGTAATGTTTCTAGGACGGTTGCAGATGGAATTTCAATACGGCAATTTTATACATTTGAGCACTGCATTTGTTTGCCTTTTCTAACATTACAATAGTTATCTTTGTTGACGCGTTTCAGAATTATTCATCTAGGATGAAGACGAGCTCAAGGTTTGAGTAAACAGTATTAAAGTTCTGAGTATAAAATTATTACGAAACGCGTTATCAAAGAAAAATGTTGTAATGGTAGGAAGAACAAAAAAATATTTAAATTTATACAAATATTTGTAACATAAGTGAAGATGAATATATTAGGATTTTTGGTAATTTTACTTTCTTTAATCTCTACAGGTACTATATTATATATATATATATATATATATATATATATATTCCTAAAATCTTCAAAAGAAGAAATATTTCCTAATTGATAATTAAACGAAAGCTAGAATATTCTGACAAATAGCCCAATTCTCTAATTGTTTGAAATAAAATTGAAACACTGACAACATTAATAATGTTATGTCTGCTGCAGATATTATAAAACAAAACAAAACTACAACACAATGCAAGGGTCAAAAAAAAAGAAAGGGTACAAATAGTAACCAACAAAAATAATAATCTAACACCATACATAGAAAAGAAAATGGAAAATTGCAAGGAAATTCGCTTTTTATTTTCTGACTAAATATTGTTATTCTGGCATATTATACATATTTATATTAGTTGTAATTAAAAGAAACTAAAATACAATTTTTCTTCGTTGATGTCTGTAGGAACTGACTTTTTTTAAATGTTTATATTGCTTGTCATGTTTATAAAGGTATGAAGGTTTTAATTTTAAGTTCAAGATGGAAATAAGTCTTTGTGTTTTATATAATTATATTAAATTATGAGGTTGGGAATTTTTATTTGTAAGAATTTTCAGTAACAGTGTGGCTGTGTGAATGAAAAGAAGATTTTAAAATGAGTTAGCTCATTAAGTAGCTCAAGTTTTTCCACTTAGTTATAAAAACACTACTTACGAATACTTTACAATTTTTTTCCAAGAAAGTTTTGTATCAACCTATAACTATTGTAGAAATTGATTGATTCTATA
Organism: Prosapia bicincta; assembly: GCA_036971475.1. Classification (NCBI taxonomy): domain Eukaryota; kingdom Metazoa; phylum Arthropoda; class Insecta; order Hemiptera; family Cercopidae; genus Prosapia; species Prosapia bicincta. Next base: position 112,817,097 of record JBAIZL010000001.1, on the reverse strand, counting down.
ATTATGGTAAACATTATCTGCATGAATTAAAAAATATAGTGTGTTTTATACAGGACTATTCTAAATGATGGAACCAAGTTTATAAATCCGTATTTATTTAAATGTAATTTCAAAATGCACAATTGATATATAAATGGAAAGAGGAAGTTTCTTTTTTTTTAACCTATACATAAGCGGAATTGGGCTGTAGTAGTTGCAAAAAACGCCCGCCAGAGGTACAAAGGCTTATTGACAATTCTCTTTTTGAGGAAAAAACTGTGACTATAATAACATACCTGGAGATTTTGCAACAATGGTTGTTCCCTCAAGTTATCTAAGATTCAGAGGCCTTCATTTTCCAGCAGGATAGAGGTCCGCCCTAATGTTCGAGACTTTTTGAATCAATGCTGGATAGGACGCATGGGAAATCAAGACCTAGCTATATACTTCCGGCCACCGAATTCTCCTGATCTCACCCCATGTGACTATTTATGGGGTTACGTCAAGGATGCTGTTTACGACCCATTTCTACCAACAACTCTGGCCGATCTGAGGAACCGTATCACTGCTGCGGTGCATTCAGTAACAGAAGATACGTTTTATCGTGTGTGGGGCGAGTTTGGCTATCGTTTAGGTGTTTGCAGCGAAGTACAAGGAAAACACATTAAACATTTATACAAGTGTAAACAAATTGAAACTTTATCTTTCCGTTGGTGTATTAATTATTCATTTTTAATGTATACTTGAATAAATGCGAATTTATTAAACTGGATCCATCATTTAGAATAACCTATGAGGTATATTATTAATTATGAGTGTTAATATATTGTGAGTAATTATCACTAAAACAAATAATGCCGAAGTTATATAGAACGTAACATCTACGAAAGTTTAATGGGGTCGCTTCTGCTTGGCGCTCTTCTACTGAGTTTCTGTACAAAGTTTGTTAATATTCCGAGCGAAATGACGGCTGACGTACATAAACAAGTACATGTATGTGTGTCGGTGTACATACGCAAAGCTTATATTAAACTGGGATTCAAATTAATGAGAGCAGGGAGTCGACTAGCCGTAAATGGTGGGTTTTGTGAGGGAACATTGCTTTCGTAGCTGTATATGGGTTTATATCCATGGACACGAAATTGGCGAGAATATTTTAAAACACATCCCTTGAGGTTAAATAAGTTTCTCTGGGTCATGTAAGCTATTGCACTGAGTGTATTTCTGACCGTCTAACACGAGAATTTGAGAACACAACTTTACAGCTTATTGTTGCAAGCATTGAATAAAGTTTTAAATTATTATTAGAATTTAGGATATGAAACATCCAAATTAACTAAAGTCATAAGCTTCAACATATACAACATTTGAATAAATGTCTAAATCATTATTTTCAATATAAAAATACATTTACAAAGCACATCATTAGATAATTTATTATAGAAGTATTTATAAGAATTTTCAGTGTATTTGACTCTAAAAATAATCTGGATATGAGGAAAAAGACCACCTATGAAATTTAAAATTTCAATGTCAATAACGATGGAATACATTTTAACAATTATGAACGATTTCAATTATTTGTTAAGTGAATTTTGTACGTTATTGTACTTGAACATATTCTTAGATATCCTTATTTTTGTATAAAAATTAACATTTTTTCCCAGCCACGTTTTGGGTTTTACGATGTTAATAAAATATGTATTTGGAAAAATGTTTTGTTTTGTAGTTTTCCTTGGTTACATCAATTTACTTAGAATGAAATTTTC